>JABAJV010008642.1:17117-35735 GCA_018854895.1 Tricholoma furcatifolium
GACCTGCATAGTAATTATACTTGGAATGTATCCGCATGTACTTCACTTTTCTCTCGAATCCGACCAAATCTGTTTGCTCTTTACGTTATCGTCATTCATCTGTATACTTGTACAAGATCCCGTCGTACCCTGAAATCCTTGTCCTAGAGTTATCTTTTGCTGCAGAACAGTGCAGAGGAAGCTAAGAATTGATCTTCGAGTCTGAGCGCTTGAGCGGCGCTGACTGGGCTCCACTTACACGAATCGTAACGAATCGTATATGCTTCCTCCGTCAACAAGACAAGTGTTCTCTGCTTCCTCGAGCTTCACATAAGGATATCGTCTCAAGTTCTACACTCGCATGATCCACGAAAGTAATTCATCAAAATAGAACCGAAAGGGTCGTAAAAAGCGTGCGGATACAATGACTGCAAGGACTAGGGTAAAAGACAACGTATACTATGAGCGGGCCCTGATATTTTGAGGGGGGAGGGGTATGGGAGGGTATGTTGTATGATGCAATTATTCTTCCTCTGCAGGTTCTTCCTCGTACTCGCCCTCCTCCTCATCAGCACTATTCATTCCATAATACATTAGCCGTCATTCAAAATTCATTAAAAAAGTCACGTACGTGGCGTCCTGGTACTGTTGGTACTCAGCAACCAAATCCTGCATGTTGGACTCGGCTTCGGTGAACTACGAGGAAATGCATGTGAATAAAAAGGTGATGATACAAACAAGGATAAACATACCTCCATCTCGTCCATACCCTCCTGAGTGTACCAATGCAAGAAAGCCTTCCTCTTGAACATGGCAGTGAACTGGTCGCTGACACGCTTGAAGAGCTCCTGGATGGCGGTAGAGTTACCGAGGAAGGTAACAGCCATCTTGAGACCACGGGGTGCAATGTCACACTGAGCGGTCTGGACGTTGTTGGGGATCCATTCGACGAAGTACGCAGAGTTCTTGTTCTGGACGTTTTGCATCTGCTCCTCAACCTCCTTCATCGAGACCTTGCCACGGAAGACAGCGGCGACCTGAGAAACGAATTAGTGATAAGGATGCCAAAGTAAGTTTTAAACGTACGGTGAGGTAACGACCGTGTCTGGGGTCAGTGGCAGCCATCATGTTCTTGGCATCGAACATTTGCTGGGTGAGCTCAGGGACGGTGACGGCACGGTATTGTTGGCTACCGCGGGCAGTCAGAGGGGCGAAACCAGTCATGAAGAAGTGGAGACGAGGGAAAGGAACTATGGGAGATCGTCATTAGTCATGACGCTGAATAATTGAAACATCGACAACGAACCCATGTTGACGGCCAACTTCCTCAAATCGGAGTTGAGCTGACCGGGGAAGCGCAAGCAAGTGGTGATACCAGACATGACAATGGAAACGAGGTGGTTGAGGTCGCCGTATGTCGGGGTAGAGAGTTTGAGAGTTCTGAAGCAGATATCGTAAAGAGCTTCGTTATCGATACAGAAAGTCTCGTCAGAGTTCTCGACAAGTTGGTGGACGGAGAGGGTCGCGTTGTAAGGCTGATCGCCAGTTAAAATACGCATATTAGCAGATGATAAAGCCACACACCTCGACGACGGTATCGGAGACCTTAGGACTGGGCACGACAGAGTATGTGCACATCATCCGATCGGGATATTCCTCACGAATCTTCGAAATCAAAAGAGTACCCATACCGGCACCGGTTCCACCACCAAGCGAGTGTGTGATTTGGAAGCCTGTTGGACGAGTCAGATGTTGTCTCTATTCAATGGAATTAGTTGCTCACCTTGAAGGCAATCGGTACCCTCAGCCTCCTTGCGAACAACATCGAGAACGGAGTCAACAAGCTCGGCACCCTCGGTGTAGTCTATTACTCGAATGAGCATCGTATAACGAGAAAATGGCACAAGATACGCACGTCCTTTCGCCCAGTTGTTGCCAGCACCGCTTTGGCCAAAAACAAAGTTATCGGGGCGGAAAAGGTTGCCAAGAGGGCCAGATCGGACAGAGTCCATAGTTCCCGGTTCGAGATCAACTAGGACGGCACGAGGAACGTACTTGTTAGCGCCAGTCTCGTTGTAGTAGACCGAAATGCGCTCTAGTTGGATATCGCTGTTTCCCTGGTAAAGACCATCGGGACCAATCCCATGCTCATCGGAAACGACCTCCCAGAACTTGGCACCTTGGTAGAGAGAAGAAGGTATGAGAATGAGAATCGAGGAAGAGGATGTCGAAACACACCAATTTGGTTACCACACTATCGACACGATCAGCAAGTCAGTCGCAGTGCAAATGAGAGATGATAGGATACATACCTGGCCTGTCTGGAGATGTACAATTTCACGCATGCTGAAAGGAAGCCGTCAGGAACTGCCAGCACAGAGACGCGAAAGTGGTTCGACAAAGAAACGCGACTTTAATCGCGTTTCGTGGCATAAATTGGGCGAAACGCGTGGCGCAGTAGACGATAAAGGGAATGCTGGATACTTACATTATGAATTAGAGAAGGGAAACGGGTATTGTCGTTCAAGGAGGGGTGATCGGACACGAAGACAAGAAAATGAGGAGAGGAACGGGCAGAGGGCGAACTTCAAATTTCAAACCCCGATTTACATTCCGAGTGGCGCGTGCACCTCCACGCGCCAACAACGTTGTGATCCCCAAAATCCAGTCTATTAAGCGATCGATGTCGACGGCCTGCCTGGCGCGTTGTAGCGCGTACTATTAAGTGAGAATCTGCGTGGAACGTCTGTCTAACGCTTGCTTCATTGACACTGTAATGGATATCGCTCCTTATGGAATTGCATTGTGTCGCGCGTCTTCAGTAGTATGTCTTCTCCTTGCCACTTTTCATCTTTATTCATCTTTAAAATAACACGCAGTGGATAGTATTTTGGTACTACATCAAACATTTCGACTTTCTATTTCTCAGAGATCAACATTGATTGGCACGCATGCAATGACAATAATGCCCAAGAGGCTTTGCTAAACTGGGTATTAGCATCTCCGTGCGCGCGACCCAATTTTATGGGCGTGAAGAGCGACTCACGAAGTCTTGGCCAGAGCAGCATACAGGCTCTTCGTTGCATTGATTTTGACCAATACCAAGGATATCGATTGGGACGCAGTCAATGCCGCTAACATCAAGACAGACTATTGAGACCATGCCCTTTCAGAATTCAAGAACGCGAAAGGACATACACCAACGACTCCACTCCCTGGAGAACGACGCCGAGCAGGCCAAGAATGGTGCCAACAAGGCTTCCGTCAGACTGGGTAACCGGCGTTGTATCACTGAGCCTGAATGTGTGCTGATATTCAAGAACGCAGAGTACTCACGCGCTCCAAAGAATTGCAGCACTGGGTCTGCCCTGCTGGACACTCGCTTGCAGATATCGAGGTCGCGGTGGATGCAGGCGCCTATACCGGAGACTCAATTCTCGGGGCCGCGATGCATTGTCAAAATACTTACGGACACCGTTACAGTAGTCGTGGCGGATGCGAACGCAATGAATGCCAGGAGGACCAATAACAAGTTGGTGTGGACACGGTGAAACATGATATGGGATATAGCGATGTCTTTTCAAAAGTCTGAGGGCTTTTGGAGGTCAGATTCAACCCATGTCAGCGCGTAGGCTTTTATAACATTTCCTCCTGCCAGTGCCTCATGGACATGACAAAGCAAAATGGAGTAGAGGCAGAAAAGAACAATATTATACGGGCCCCGGAGGAGAGATAACTGCTCATGATACGTAAAAACATAACAGTGTCATTTGTCGGATTATGACAGCAGAGTTTGATTTTGACAACTTGAATTTGCCAGATGTTCGCCGAGATTCTTGACAGTTGTGAAGAACCGCGAGAAAGTCGAAGTCGCTGCGTTTTGCAACTGATCGCAGGGATCGCTCGAGGTTCAAACTCTGGTATTGATTGGGCAGAGGTATAGAAAGTCCTCCGCAATCGTAGCCACGCACTGTGATTATGTTCGTACACGATGATTGAAACCATTGTCGTTGCCGTGTCGTCGATTATCTTTGCCTGGGTGCTTGAGCAGGAGGTACGATCATCGAACTCCATAAGAAAGGCCAGGGGCTTATTTATCCAAACATGTAAATGTTCTCTCTTGGACGACAGGTTTCCAACACGATGTCATTAAATGTGTCTGAATCTCCATGAGGTCATAGCCTATACGAGGTTGTGTGATACTCACGCTGTCATTTGTCGTAGCTTAATGGAGGTCATCCATGAAGAGTACAAAAGAAGGTTTCCAAGAATCAGCGTATTTGCTGTAGTGCTATACAATAGAACTAGATGTCCGCGATCAATATTCTACATACAAAAGTCCAATGTCCGAACACAAATGTCTAAAATATGCGTACATGTCCTTCGTCAGGGATCGTAGGGCGTCCTCAAAGATGAATAACCAGAGTCAGCTTGATGCACCGTCATCGAAGAAGATTCTGAAGTTGCCGAGTTCCTCAAATTATGACTGCTTCTTAACAGTGAAATCATCGCATCGTCCAGTCCTGGAATGTGGGTATCATCATCAACCACAATAGCTCCCGTCCTTCTGTCCAAACGGAACCTCAGCCCACTCAACTTCCGCTCCAGAGTGACTTCGTCGTCATAAGGAAGAAGCAGCTCTCCGAACCCAGAAAGTGCCGTTTTTGATAGTACGGCAGCTATGCTCCCGGGTGGGCAGGTGAGGAGCACTTGTCGTCTCTCACGTTGATGCAATATCTGGATGATGAAGCCTGCGAAACCGACTAGAATCAGGAGTATAGCGAGGGTATGGCCAGGTAGCGGGCTAACAAGGTTGATGTGGTTAGATCCTTGTTGAAAAGATAAGAAAAGTAACATACTCGATCCACAATATAGGAGTGAGGGAGGTCACTTGCGCTGTAAGCGGAGTATTCGTGCCGACAAAATATACGAATCCCGCAACAATTGAAAGATACTGGGTCTAATCAAAATGTTAACCAAATGCGCTTAATTGAATCTTGGAAGAAGACACACATAAACGTCCTGCGTGATATCCAAGAACCCATTCGGGAGATTAAATGTGGTTTGTAGACCGCCAGGCTGCTGAGAAGCTTGTTGGAAGATAGCTGCAGGAACACCCGATCTTATTGCGACGGCCCGATTTTGGAGATACCTGAATGGGAAGAGATCAGGCTTTCGCAAACAGGAATAGATGTCCTACAAACCAAAACATGACAGGTTGATAAGAGGTATCGAGTGTGGCTGCATTCCCTGGACATGAGACATTCTGTACGCCGTACTGCCACTCAGACGCCTAGAGGCGTTTGGGTCAAACGAAACATAAGGATGCCAATGTATGAATCCACTCACAGTAGGGTCATACTCCACAGAAACTACACAGCCGTCAACTGAAGTTGATGTTAAAACGAAGGTCTCTTGATTCAAGTTCGTCTGAGTTGGATTTGCACAATTGGCCACCGTCTGTATAGCTGTGGTGTTGAGAGTCAAAGTTCCGTTGAGACCGTAATCGCTGGGAAGCTGTGAAAGACATTTGAGAAAGTCCACTTGCTGACTCGAAATCTACTAACTATAAACTGGGCGACCGACCAGCCACCACTGCTTGATCCGGTGTTGATGAAGGGAGGGTCCGACAAATTGCGGAAGGCGGCTGCTTGAGTGAATCCTGCAGCCGCAACGAAGGCGTTTAGCTGATCAAAGTCTTGTATGAGTCCTATGGTGCTGGTGCTGGTGACAGACGTCACTGGAACATACATGTATCAGCACGCGAGCACTCAGTCATCACTGGATTAAACCTACGATCAACTCTTTCTTGCTGGCGAAGTTGGAAAATCGACCCAGCTGAACATATTATCAGTATGTAGTGCTTGAGGAGGCCTAAAGAACCGCACGTACTAAGGGATTGGAAAATGAAGGTTACAATTGCTGTGACCGACGACCAGAAGACAAGCCTGTGTTTGTAGTGCATGGCATGAAAGATTGCAAGAAAAGGGCTACAAGAAGTTGATAAGTCTCCATTGTGGAAATATTTGCAAAGATTCTGTACCCAAGATGGATCTATACGGCTATGAGTCGATAGTGAAAAATAAGGTGTAAAACATATCATACATAGTCGAGGAGCAGACTTTGTTCCGCAGGCGAATGTCCTTTCCACAGCGATATGTACGGCTTGGAACAAAAACAATAAATAATGGGAATGTGAATAAGTAGTCCTCGGCACTCACTTGCAGCCACCTCACACTCCAGTCAATCTCCCTCCACATAATTGCGAATGGTATGACAATTCTGAAAATACGATCGACTGAATTCCTCAAGAGTTCATTTCAGCCAGCTCACAATGTGGGTACGAAAGACTAAAATAGGCTCGTATCAAATGTCGCAGGATGTTGAATGTTATAGGACACGTACCAGTAAGAACTGTGGGGACACTAAAGGAAAAACATTTGTTGGAGGGACTCGAAATCCTGTTATTGTTTTACTTCAACTATGAATCCACATAGAGCAGCATAAAAACGAACCACCGTTTTTGGACGAAATCAGAGTCCCTGTCTCTAATGCAATCCCTAATGATAAAAGCACTAATGGTGTCCCCAATACCACCAACCAACTCATATACCAAGGATTCTACAACGGGATAAACTCAAGTTCGGATAACGGGATTGATAATCCTTACGTATCGGAGCGCCTTTCTTTCGCCAGAGTCTGCTGTGGGAATGAGGTATGTGGAATCACGAGGCCCCTCTGCCTTACTAGGCAATGGGCTGCTAATGTCTGAAGCCATGGTGTTCACGAGAATTGAAAGAGAGGGCTGAGAACAACTTGTCCCCCGAGCAGCACAGCAGGTATATGTAAGGTGCCAAACACATGGCAAGCTACGGGTTGCCAACGATGTACTTCGATGCCAACAGTAGATCTGGATGTGACACTGCACCAAGGCAATGAATTGACAAGGCTACACTGCCACTTGATTTCAACCAGGCTCGAAATGCGATCTTGAGACCAGGGTAAAAATTCTGGATAGTGACGACTCCAGGGGTCTGTTATTCTCAGGTATAAGTCATGCAAGCGGATAGGTTCTTGCCCAAAGGTAGCTCTCGAGTCGGTAAGATGATTTGAATTCAAGTTCAAGGTGTGGGACCCTTGTGACACTGATGGATGTTTGTACGTTACACCGTGACTCAGTGAGCCTTGATATCGATATAAACCCCACACAATTCGTTTCACCAAAGTTACTCTATGGCTAGATCTCCCACGACCACAGAGAATTGAAATCTAATTATAATGAGGCTATGAGACGATGAGGGACAAATTCATACAATTAAGTTCAAGCAAGGGTTCCGTCTTACTACTCTCACTACTACTGCCTCTTCTATTGCTAGTAAGTACTCCTAGCTATATTGCCGGAAGCATTTCTAGATTCCCCAACTACCCTACTTATTTCTGAGTAGTGTCAACGAAATCATTGTCCAACATAGCGGGTACTACGAATTATGGCACCAGCCAGTTCTTTACAAAACATACTAGTACATGAAGGTACAAGTTGATACGATAAATGAAAGTAATAGCAAAGCATATTCTGGACTTCAACTATTCCACGCAGTGGGAGGAACCAGAAACCAATTACTCGTCGTCGCTAGGGGTCAGGTATTCCTCGTCACTAATCACCTGTTTCCGGCCAGTGCTCCTACCCCGTGATGGAATTGGACGCTCGTCCTCATCCATCGGTGTAAGTGCTGAGTCGTATATTGCCGAGGCACCACCAACGGCGGCTGGGGCACCTGGGAAACCAGAACCAACCATGACCTGGTCGAAGGTGGCGTTGAAGACCTTCTCCATCTCCTCAGCGTCCACATACACCCATGATCCTTCTTGGTTGTACGTCCGCGCATTGTTAAACATCAGTTTCCAATCGTCCTTGAAGGCCTGTACCGTTTTATAGTAGTTACTGTTGGCACGTTTCTTTAGGTGGGAGAGCGCAATTGGTCGAGTGATTAGTTGGTAGTAATCCGGATAATCCTGAAGGAATGGTTTACTTAGGATAAGACGGAAAGGGCGAAGGCTACTACTTACTCGCTTGTCCGGAAGCTCGCGGAAAAGATCGCAACGCTTCCTACCAGTTTCATCCTCACACCCTAATACAGCCCGATGGCACTCCGCAAATGCCTTCTTCATCTGGTCCCTAACACTTGCGGAAAGATCGCCATTAGCTGTCTTCGTCTTACGACGTTTCTGCTGATCCGAGTAAGCCTTTTACAACATATATCACAGCCTCTGAAAACAACATACCGTTTCCTTTTCCTCCTCATCGTCATCATCATTCACAGATGGCGTCACAGACATGGACTTCATACCGCGCTTCCTCTTCGACCCAGCATTAGGCTCGTAGTCTGAGGCCTTGTTCTTGCCCTTCTTGCCCCTCTTGCCGCGTGAGTCCAGATCAGAAGCAGGAGTACCGCGGTTAGACGATTCCGCATCCCTGATAAGTTTATTCGTCGCCCGCCGTTCTCGTCGAGCCCTTGCCTGCTCGCTAAGCTCCTGAATGTCCTCACCCTCTTCAAGCGCCTACGAAAACATGAGCACCGCACCGCACCACAAACCGAGCGAGAACAACGACATACCATCGCCCACGCCTCGTCACTAAGCCCATCATTATAGCTGACAACGTTCCGCCTGCGCTGCCCACGGCCTTCAAGCACCTCGTCCATCTCCTTCACCTCGAACGGCTCATCGGTCTGATAACATTCCGGGAGCTCCTCGATCTGGATGAGCGGTGGAGGAGGCTTCCCACGCCCACCGCTGTTGTGCCAGCTCTCCAACATGCTCCGCTCGCGCTTGAGATCCAGCTCCCGGAAGAGCGCAGCCTCCTCTTCGCTGCGCGCGATGAGCTCGTTGAGCTCGTCGTCGTTCATATCGCCCGCCTCTTCGTTTTCCTCTTCTTGGTCAGCTTCTAGGATCGAGCGCTACGCAGCGGGGAGAAAACCCATTCAGACATGCATGGGAAATAAGGAGGGAATGGGGCCTACTCACCAGGAACTCTTCTTGTTCTTCTTGGGTAGACTTGTTATCGAAACGACCGGCCTGGATGACTTTGTCGTCAATGTCGAGCTTGTATCTGGCGCGTTGGTACATCGCCTCTTCCACGCTCTTCTCGGTGATGAACCGCAGGATGAGCACGGCCTTGGTTTGGCCGATACGATGCGCACGATCTTGGGCTTGGAGATCAGCGTGGGGGTTCCTATACGACAATGCCGATATTATGTTATTTAGTCAATGTGCCCCACTAATTGTCTCATGCGAATGCGGAACTCACCAGTCACTGTCGAAGCTATGAAACGGGAAAAAAAAGGAAAGCTCAGCGGTGCGGTGCGGCAAGATTACACAAGGGAAGATATGGCGTACATGATGACCGTATCAGCAGTCTGCAAGTTCAACCCCAACCCACCAGCCCTCGTCGACAGAATGAACACCTTGTACTCCGAATCCTTCGCATTGAAAAGCTGCACAAACGACGCACGCTCCTCCGTCTTCGTCCCACCATCCAGACGGAGGTACGCCCACTTCTGCATCTTCAAAAAGTCCTCCATGATATCCATGACTTTGGTCATCTGGAAGAAGATGAGGACCTAGGTAGGAGGAGGAGAACGGAAAACGTCAGTCAACATTCAACTACACAGTCAGTGAATGCAAGGGGAACGCACTCTGTGTCCCGTAGCGAAGAACTTGGGCAAGATGCGGTTCAGGAGCTCGAGTTTCCCGGACGTGCGAATGAGCTTCTCGTCGATGAACCCGCTGGGGCTGACTTTATCCTCGACGCTCTCAAACAAGAACGGGTGCTGGCAGATCTTCCTCAGCTGCATGAGCTCGTTGCTCAGCCCCTTGATCCCCGACGGTTTCCTACACACGCCAGTCAGCAAAACGCATCAAAGAAGAAGAACGAGACGGAGAACGGCACGCATGAGCATGCAACGCCGGACTCGGACTCGGACTCGGACTCACCCCTTGCTCGTCCCATCCGCAATCATCTTATGCTTCTTCATCTGCTTATACAACTGGCTCTGCAGCGCGCTCATCCGGACCTTGATAACCTTCTCGACCTTATCCGGCAACTCGCTCTCCACGTCCTTCTTCAAGCGCCTAAGCAAGAACGGGCGGAGCACCTTATGCAAGCGCCGAATAATCAGGAGCGCCTCTTCTTCGTTCAGCTCGATCTTGTCGCCCGTGCCCGAGTTGGCGAACGGCGTGTTGAACCACTCGTCGAAGGACTTGACCGAGTTGAACACTTTCGGGAGCGCGAAGTTCAGCAGGGCCCAGAGCTCGGGGAGGTTGTTCTGCAGCGGCGTGCCCGTGAGGATGAGCCGGTAGCGCGAGTGGTAGTACGTCGTGAGCGTCTGGGAGAGTTTACTCTGCGTGTTTTTCATACGGTGGCCCTCATCTATGATGCCACAAAAGTAAATATCGAGAAGTTGAGCGCATACAAGAAGCACGACTCACCGATGATCATGTGGATCCACTTGAGCTTGCTGAGGATCGGGCGGTCCTTGATGATGTACTCATAAGTCGTCAATAGCACCTGGAAATGGCCCACGCGGAGGTCGCTTTGGAGCGCGCGGCGCTGCGCGGGGTTGCCCTTGTAGGAAATCGTCTTCACCGCCGGGGCCCACTTTGCGAACTCGCCCGACCAGTTGGTCATGGTCGACAGCGGCACGATGACGAGATACGGCCCGTGCTGGCGCTTGACTTCGATGAGGAACGTGATGAGGGAAATGGTCTGGATGGTTTTTCCGAGACCCTGTATGAACGTTAGTTAGACGTTTGACCGATGTTGGGAACAAAACGCACCATCTCGTCTGCCAAGATACCGTTGAGACGGTTGTTGTACAAGCTGACCATCCACTGCAAGCCCTTGAGCTGATACTCTTTCAACGTGCCACCAACAAGCAACGACGGCTGCTTGGAGACCTTTTCCGAGATGCGATGCGCAATGGCATAATAATCCACCTTCCTCTTATCCTCCACCGCCTCCTCATCGCGCATGACCTGCGCCCCAAACGTCGCCTCGGTCGTCGGCTCCGCCTCCTGCTCGATATACATCTCCAGCCCACTATCATTCTGCTGCGACACGACCGCCTGCGCGAGCGAATCGAGATACGCATCCGTCTGCCTGAGGAGGTGCGTGATGCGCGTATCCTTCGCGGTATCAATAAGCTTCATATACGCCTCCTCATCGTCCGCCTTGAGCGCGCGCAGACGCTCCTTCGAAATGCGCTCAATGCGCTTCTGCTCCTCCTTCTCCGTGTTCTGGTGGAACCCGAGCACCGCGCGGCCGAGGCGCGCGACGCGGTCCTGCGCGGCGCGGTTGGCGCCGAGGACGTCGCGCCCGTGCGCGCAGATGACGTTGATCTGCTCGACGTGCTTGCGCTTCGCGCGGTGCTCGCGCTCGACGCGCTGCTTGCGCTCCGCCTGCTCCGTCTTGCGCGCGTCGCGGATCGTGGGCTTGCGGATGCGGCGGAAGTCGATGCGGTTTAAGGGGAGCATGGCGCTGTGGTTGAGGCGCTCGGCGACCTGGGCGCGCATGAAGCGCTGCTTGTCGATGAGGCGGAGGGACTTGAGCTCGATTACGGCGCGGAGCTTGCCGTGGGAGGTGGTGCTGGGGTGGATGAGGGCGGAGAGGTGGGTGGGGGCGGAGGAGGGGGCGTTGTGGTCTTTGAGCTTAAGCACGGCGTCGTCTTTTTCTTCCTTCATGCTTTCGTCGGGGTCGAAGCCGTCGTCGAAGGAGCCGTCGCCCATGGTTGAGGGGAGGGTTTCGAGCTCGCGGATGCGCTGGTGGATACGTGCTTCGATGTAGCGATCTCTTTCATTAAGAATCTGGTGGGCATCGAGGCCAGCGGGCATGATTGTGGGGACGAGCAGCCGCTGCATGCGTGTGGCGAAAAGCACTGGGTCTGTGTCTGTCGAGCGTTTGAGGTGGGTAAAGGGATGGCGATAAGCGTTGTAGGGGTATATTCCAGATTTAGTGTCGTCTTCGAGGAAAGGGCCTTTGGGCATGTCGGCCGCGTTATAAGCGACAGCCAAGTCTTCTTCTACTTTGGTTGTGTCTTCGGGGATAAGAGCTGCTGCTGCTGCTGCTGTTGGGGTTGGTTCGCCTTTTGCGACATTGACGGCAGCAGTGACGATTCGAGAGGGCACGTCTGGGCCTTGAAGGAGTTTTTCTAGATCAGCAACGGCTGTGTTTGGGACGCGGATAGCTTGCTGGATGTTTTCGGGGACAGCCATGCCGCGTTGTATGAGTTTGAATGCATGGATCTGCGCACGCAGAGCATTGATTTGTTCGGGTGTGAATGAGACGGGTGTCTGTGACTGAGGTGGGACGGATTGTGGCACAGGGCCAGACGTAATAGACGTTACACTTGTCCCATTCGTAGCATGCCCATTCACTGCAGGTCGGCCTTGAACTGGCACAACATCAGCCTAGTGATTAATGGCAACAAATTGGACGCCAACCTTGGGATACAGCATGTATGTATCTGAGAAGCTGGTCTAGCTCGCCATGGTGCTTTTGTTCATGGGGATTCTTCTTGAGAAAGTTTGCTCGCTGTGGGATGTGAGCAGGAGGGATGAATGGTGGATAGAGACATACCTGGACCATCTGTTGTATTTGATGTTGAGGGACATTGTGTGGGCCTGGTGCGGACATGCTGCTAATCAGTCGCGTCCCCTCCAGAACACCAAATTCCAAAATGTCACGCGCTGGATGAGCAAAAGACAACACACACTCAATCCGTCACACTCGGTCACACTCTAGGAAACTTCGTGGGAATATCCCCACGCCTAGCACTGCATCCCATATTGACTCCAAGTATCCTACAAATCTAACTACGCTACGCACTTTTCGTCTGCATCGCATACGCATATGGATACTTTAAGAATAAAAACACACTTATGATCATGCGATCTCATGATGAGAGGGAGATTCGAACTCCCGCCCCCGAAGAGACCAGATAAGTACTTCTTAGAGGCATTCTACCTTAGTCTGGCGCCTTGGACCGCTCGGCCATCTCACCATGAGCATACGTTATAGAGGCAGATCTAGAATCCTGAGATAAATCATCCAGGATGCGCGAGGTAGACACCTTGATGAACGAGCCATCATCGCAACAACAAAGGTGTGGCATAGAACGAGATCCAGGATTCGAGCGTAAAGCGCTCAGGATCCAAACGTTCTGTGGTGGAAGCCCGACTTGAGCAGGACGCCACTGCGGTAAGGCAGCAGGGGCCGGACACGTTACACGATAGACACCAACCCCCGGCTCTCGAGACCCGCGCGCCTTGCCCTGTAAACTGAATACATACATACATGCCCACAATACAGCGAAGAAAACTCACATCACAGATCACGATACACAGCGCCTTGCAGCAAAAGAATGGCATTGGGTCCATTGTATGATGAGAGGGAGATTCGAACTCCCGCCCCCGAAGAGACCAGATAAGTACTGGTGCGAATCATTTACCACCTTAGTCTGGCGCCTTGGACCGCTCGGCCATCTCACCATGAGCGTACGCTTTAGAGGGAGACCTACGATCCCGAGGGTAGAGCATCCAAGACGCGCCGCGCCATGTTAGCGAGACGTCACGGTGCCTCGGACCGCCGCCGCGTGACGTCAGACCATCTATCATGAATCATGATATCGAGGCCCGGTGTGGCGTACCAGGATTCCAGGGTAATGCGCTCAGGCCCCGCCAGGCTCGAACGAGATAGCATCGCAACTGAGGAGACGGGAATATCGAGACCTGCGCACCAAGTTGAACGCCACGTTTTTTTTCTCCAGAGCAGCCGAGCCAGTCCCTTAGTAGATTGAATTTCAAACTCGAACTAGGTATCTTATGAACATATATACAGGCAGGATGCAAAGCAAAGCAAATACATGATACAACACAGCGACAGCGCCTTGCAGCAAAAAGACCAATGTGCAAATTACATGATGAGAGGGAGATTCGAACTCCCGCCCCCGAAGAGACCAGATAACGTCAAAGAAAGAATTTCATAACCTTAGTCTGGCGCCTTGGACCGCTCGGCCATCTCACCATGAGCATAAGCCGTAGAGGGAGGCCTACGATCCCGAGGGTAGAGCATCCAAGACGCGCTACGTTAGCGAGAGACGTCACGGTGCCTTGGACCGCGTGACGTCAGGCCATCTATCATGAAGGCGTGGCGCAGAAAGGATCAGGGATTCCAGCGTAAAGCACATAAGAATCAGGAAAGTGTACAGTGTATGTACATTGTATTGGATGCCAGGCTTGAGGACGACCTTGCGATCCGAACACGATATGGTCCCTTCGCCAGATGAGCCGTCCCCTATCTATAGTCTGTATGTATGGGTGCACTGGCCATGGCAGGCATGAAGCAAAGAAAACGCACTGGACGGTACACATCGCCTTGCTAACAAAAACTCGACTTGATAAAGTCAGCATGATGAGAGGGAGATTCGAACTCCCGCCCCCGAAGAGACCAGATATGGTTGACACGACATAGACATCTAACCTTAGTCTGGCGCCTTGGACCGCTCGGCCATCTCACCATTAGCATGCGGTGTAGAGGAAGATCTAGAATCCAGAGGGTAGAGCACCTTTAGCGAGCGAGGTGTCATGGTGCCTTGAACCTGCGTGACGTCAGACCATCTTATCATGAGAGTGGTGCAGAAAACGATCCAGGGTCCGGGGCCCAGGTTAAAACGCGTAGGGCATTCTGTGCTGCATGTCATGCTTGAGCGGGATGGCGGGAAGACGGCAAGCTTGAGACTTGAGCGCCTTGGACACCGCGTTTTCTCCAGATGGATGAGTCCATCTAAGACGTTCCCTATAAACTCTGTGAATGCACAGAGGCATGTAGCACAGACAACGACGACCCAGTGAGCGATAGATGTCGCCTTGCTTACAAAAAGCATTGGAAGTCGCATGATGAGAGGGAGATTCGAACTCCCGCCCCCGAAGAGACCAGATTGAGAACGCAGGACAACAACCCACCCACCTTAGTCTGGCGCCTTGGACCGCTCGGCCATCTCACCATGAGGGCTGGTATATTGGAGCTGCGGATTCTGGGACTGAATCCCGGGTTTAGCAAGACATGGTGTTGATAGAACGAGCCGCCTGACCAAGGCAGGACTCGTATGTCATTCGCCATTCTTGTGATTTGGACACACTCTGGGTCGCACGATTCTGATTTGGAGGTTGGAGAAAAGTTATGACCCATCGAGGAAGTAAACTAACTCACTTCGTCATACTGCTAAACCAGTTGAACCGCATCAGCATGCACTCCCTGGCACAGAGGATCATCGCAGGGAGATTGCGGCGAACACACCGGTTTTGCTGAGGTGCTTCTCACAATAGAGGCCCCGCTCTCCACTCGGATGCCTGAGCGTCAATCGGAGACAAATATTATCGCCCAGCGTTCGTTAAAATCTGTACATCTAGAACAGTGGGTAAGTTGGTATCTAGGGAGGCTTAATGTGTGCATAAAGACTCACGACGGCATCCTGCGATAAAAGGAACAACTACTGACATGATTGACAAAATGAAAGTTTGAATTCCTGTCCCCGGAGAGACCACAAAGAATGAACACCGGTGCGCACATATATCAGCGACAGAAACTTTCAGATAGATAGCTCGGCCGTCTGATGATGAAGGGCATCGGAGAGGGCAGCTAGCAAGACAGAGATCGAAGACCCAGACTTGAATTGAGTAACTTCGAATTACGAAACACTGTGGCAGCAAACGCTGAGACGAAGACAGCGCAAAAGACCTGCATCTGCACTGGTTACTTCAGTGAGATATCAGACGCTCTTGTTTCGCAGGATTGAGGCCTGGGCTCTTGATTCTGTAAAGATGGACTTGAGATGAGGGGCCAATATTGAAGGCATAGAGACGATGTGCAACATACCTCCACCATGATGGAAAGTGACCGCGGTTATGCGCGACAATGGGTATGAGAAGCACTTCCCGCTCCTGCGCTGTTGTATATCGCGCGATTTCCTTCATCGATGACAACTGCTGAGGGAACAACAACAACTGTGACTTTGCAGTACGTATGGGGGTGCTAAACACGTGATGTGAACCTCACTCACAAGCGCTCTGACTCTCGAGTCTTGACGCGGACGGCGACGCATCACTATCTTCCTTCAGCTTCAATATTCATTCAATAATTTAATCCTAGTGGTTTCCAACTTCACGCTCAGACGTCAAGCTAGTTGTTGCAACGTGGGTCCCTGAAACCGAAACCAATATAAGCATACTCTTTTTCTGCTGTTGAATCCTGATACAAGTTGGATATACTACCGAATAGCAAGCCCCATAACAAGCGAAAGAGGTCTTCTATGGACCATACGGACTCTTTAGGATCTCACAGGCGACATAAACCTAGTATTCCTTGACTTCTTGTTTTTGTAAATATCATATTTCTGAAATGGTAATGGGTTCGAACTGAATTGGTCGTGTAATCATTTCATCCTCTAATCCATGCAATGACTTCATCAGCCCATTCTTCACCTTGCCCGGATCCGACTGCGAAATTAGGGCTGATATGGTTATGGCCTCTCGCAATGAACTTGTCGATTTTCTTTCCCGTCCTCTTCTCGAGAAGCTCATGGAACACATCTGCACCCTCCAACATCCACTCGGGTTCCCATTCCGCCAGGACAATCAGGGTACGAGGCAACGCCGCGATGGTGGCTTCAGATGCCTTTTTCAGCATCCCTGTTGGCATCCTCTCTTCCACAAATTCTGCACGACCCCCGTAGTACTGAACGGCAATTTCGTGGAAAGGGTTGGTAGGATCATCCAAGTTGCAAGATGCGCCGTGGAATATCGCACCAGCTATGCTAGGCCGTACTACTGCAGTCTCGGGCGTCTCAGGAATCAGGAGAGAAGAGTAGATGTGGATAGCACCGGCAGAGTGCCCCATCAAAAACATATTGTTGACGTCAGGCCTTGGGGTCGTAGGGGTGAGGAGTTGATCCACATTCTTGATGGTCCAGAGCATTGCATTACGAACGTCCTCAGCAGCCCCAGGAAATATCGTAGCTGGAGCCAAACGGTAGTCTGGGATGACAACAATGAATCCTCGGCGGGCAAAGAAAGACCCCATGGCAGTATATCCCATGTCGTTCGGTGGCGGAAGTTGCCTGTCTCCGGTCACGAAGCCGCCGCCATACACCCATACCAAAATAGATGTCTTTCCACTCTCCGAGGGCGTGAGGGGATAGTATACATCGAGCTATAAGGACATCTGGTTGGCCGCTACAAATTTAAGAAGAAGAGGCATACCTTGTGTCGGTCAGTTGAACCGTATTGAAATGTCTTTCGTGGAATCTCCTCAATCTTTGCACGGTTGACCTCCAGTAATGGAATGAATGCTCGCAGCGCTACGAAACATCAGGCCATATCCATTCTAACACATATGACTCACTAGGTTCAATGGCATCCGATATTGCAGTAGACTTGAGCTGAGCGATCGTCTCCATGGCGAGAAGCGTTGAATGTTGGTATGGGCATCATCATAAGTTTATAAGTATGACGATTTGTAATAGGTGAGAACAAGGAACAGTAAGCCGCTACGCGCCATCCCCCGGCCATCATTTCGGTGAGAGAATTATTAATGCGATTACTTAGTGAGAGAGCCACATTCGAGGGTTAACCAGAGATGGTGAAAGATTCACAGCCAGGTAGTAATAGTCATAAACTAGGGCGTTCACTGACGCACTCAACAAGGCCGCTAGCAGAGAATCGGTAGCAAACGTTGTTCAATGCAGTATGAAGGAGCCGCCGCTCGAACAAGTACTAGTCTTGTGCAGGATGAAATTCGACTTTGACTGACGAGAAGATCGATAAGGGATAGTGGCTCGCTGTGTCAACACATCGAATATATCTTCATTGTGTTCAAGGGCTTGCCTTCACTGTCCAGAGAACTGTGGAGACCGTAAGTCGACTTCATGGACGACACTTCCTCTGGTGTTCGGGTAACTCTATTTGCACGAGCCTGAAGATACGATGAGAAGCAAAGGAGGATCCGAGAACATAGGGCCGCATTTCTTGACTGAGTGCTCCAGCAAGCCTTCTAGGACTTAAAGCTGGTCCGTTGAAAGTAGATTGAGGACTTGGAAACAACCATCAACAAACACGTGAAGACAAACTGGCTGCCAGTGGCTGGGTCTTGACATCAACATGGGTTGCCCGCATAAAATATTCTGTTCTGCGTCTTCCTTTTTCGAACAATTCCTCCAGCACGGCAAACGCAACCTCGGAGATTCAAAATTTCTTGACAATGTCAAAACTTGTCTTGCGAGTCAGGCTCCTGATACATTGTCAAACCAAAAGAAGTCGACGCTAGCCTGGCCCATTCTGGACGAGGAGGGAAAAATGGCTTCTGCTCAATAGTGCAACCAAAGACGACGAATACGAAAATATTGGCGAAATTGCGAGGGCGATCTGTGAAGCTGCGCGAGCAATTGATACAACGCTTGACGTTTTCGAGGACACAACGCCCACTAATATCTCAGACATCGAAGGACACCAACAGAGAACCAACTTTAGGGCGTTTCCTAAGCATTCCAATTTGGCTTGTTTCCTTGGCGGGGCCGAAACCGATGAAAA
>JABAJV010008643.1:5806-35555 GCA_018854895.1 Tricholoma furcatifolium
CCACTGGCTGTCGGCATTGAATCGATTCCATCCTATAGAGAGATAAAGATAACGAGTAACAATCAGAACGTTGAAACACAGAACTCGGTAGATTATAACGAATCCTAGGCTTAAATCCCAGTAGTGAGCATTAAAAAGGTATAGTGTATAAATCGAGGGATATCCAACGCCGTGTCCCGTATAAAAAAAGAAACCCTCAATGAGAGTCGTGAGTTGATTGTGTCGGTGTGCGGTCAGAGGAATCATCTATTGATGACGAGTCGTCCGTTATCCACAGATAGCTGGCATCGCCCTCCCGTATGGTTTCTGTTTGACTGATCGTCCGCTTTTCGTCGCTATGCTCGTCTTCACTCAGATCCAGGGGCTTGAGAACAAACCTCTGCTGCTCCATCACCGTTGGCTCCTCCTCCTCTGTCGATGCCACATCTCCCCTCGACGCCCCATCTCCCCTCGACGCCCCATCTCCCCTCGACGCCCCATCTCCCCTCGACACCTCATCTCCCTTCCCTTCCCCTCCCCCCTCCGCAACCCCATCCTTCTTCTCCTCCTTCCCCACCTCCTTACTCGACACCTTCCGCCATATACTCTTCCCCGCGCCCTTCACCATCTTCCCGAGCGCAAGGAACGGGTCGTCCGCGCCCCTCTCCTCCTCACTAACAACCTGCTGCCGCGCATGCCGCCTCCGCGCCTCGTTCACCGCAAGCTGCCGCTGCTCCTGGAGCTCCTCGTCCGTCCACATCGGGTTATTCTCGTACGCATTCACGTAGATCACCCGCTGCTGGCCCTGGCGGCGCCGCCCCGTCATCTGGCTGCGCGCCGCAATCCCCAGCGGCGCCGCCGACCGCCGTTTGCGCGGCGCGATCTCTGGCAGCGGCGCGAATTTCACGCTGAGCTTCATGTTGCCGCTGAGGGATGTTGAGGAGGATGCTTGTGAGGATGATGATGCGGTTGAGAGGATGCCCGTTGGGAAGGAGGGTCCGAGCGAGGATTCGGCGGAGGATACGGACAGGCTCGATACTTCGACTGAGAGCATTTGCGAGGCTTCGTCTGAGCTTGATTCGAACGACATGATGGTCGGCGTGTGGGTACTGTTGGATCCTTTGAGTCTACGTTTAAGAGACGGAGCCCGTGAAGGTTTAATTAAGCCTAGCGATGCAGGTCAGTCGAGGCGTGAGCGCACAAATAAGTCGAAAGGACTTGCGTTAGATATGCAACGAATTCAGAGATTGTTAAATAACACCCAAGAGATTGAAAGACGGTAATAATACGAGGAACGAGGGCAATCAGACGATGTGTATGTCGAGCACTGCTCAGCAGGAGGAAGCAACGAAGAGTAGATAAGTAGGATATGCTAGAGCAGATGGCCGTCAGTAATGAAAAAACCGGAACGCAGACGGTCTCCAAGCCTCGTCGCAGACTTACTAAATGGCTTTGTGGTGGTGAAAAGTCGGGCATCCACAATTGTCACTTGACATTTCCGTCCTCCGGAATTGGAATCTCCCATCATTTTCTGCCCCTGATTCCACCTCTCACACTGCTTCTCCCTGCATGGCTGTCCGTCCCAACGTCATCTATCTACATAGACAGCAAGTTGATCTGTGGATGTACCCGGACGAACCTCCGATAACTGCCCGACTCGACACTGCAAAGGTTAATATACATTTAGAAGGCATTTTCTAAATCTCGTTCGGCGCCTGTAAGGTCACTTTGATTCTATCGTGCATGACCAGTTTAGCGTGATAGAGTAAGTAACAATGATATATGTACGTATACTTCGCCAGCTTTAAGTAGGGTAAAATGTGTCTCCCAAGTTCCAAAATACTGCACTTGCATCAGGACATCTGCATCAACCGTTGTTGCAACTTTAATATTTGCCTAGACCCCATATGCGAACCATATGCAACGTAACTGTTACTTGGCAGCCTGAGAGGTCTCTTAGCTGCATTTTCTGTCATATTCAACATCCATCACACAACGACGCGAACATATACCCATGGGTGGCGGAAAAACCACCAGGGTGTCACACTTGGCTAACAATTGCTTCAACTTCATTTCCTTCAACAACAGGTCTCGGCCGAGCACAGCTCAGCACAAGCCAGCACAGCTGATGGCCACCAAGTACATACTTGCATCATTCAAATTGCCACTATGTAGCTAGGTACATACAATACCTCAACCTAAATGTTCCTGAGACCCTTCTCATATCACGGCTAAAATTGTAAAAAGTTTGCAATGCTAATTCAGGACGTCGAAATACACAAAACATTGACTCATGTCCAGTCTACGCCAGCCAGCTCGACACAGTCAAAAGAGCGAGTCAAAGGGGGGGGTACACAAGTTCTACTCTGTACCGATATTCCAAACCAGGTACTATACAATGCGGACGCGGACGCAGCAGTTGGGTTGCAAGTCGGTCAGCGAATGGTCCAACTCGACATGACATCGACAGCACACATGCATACGGCGTGACGACAGCTGGAAGAGGAAGAGCTCAGATACGTGTGTCCGTCACTAGGTCCGTGGCGTGAGTAAAGGGGAACGACGATTCGATGGATAGGAGGGAAAGAGGGAACGGGTCGGGTCTGTCTTAGGTCCAAGATAAGTGCAGGGAGTCCGTGGATCGAGGCCAAGAACGACGGGATAGTGTGTGAGTGCGCCGGTGGTGAGGGTCTGTACAGAGCCACGCTCAACAAACAAGCAAGCGGGGCGAGACGCTTGGCATCCGTGACAAGAAGCGCTGCGCCATCACCATCGAACGACCGGAATGCATAGTATGTAATACACAACACAACACGATGGTCATGGTCGCCAGAAAGGTGTCAGTCACAGCTGCAATCATGACGCCCAGCGCGCACGCACGCACGCCGGACGCTCGCTAAAAGACCGTTACGCCAGACTGGGTACCAGCATACTGTGATTTCACGTCGTCCAAGTCGCCAGCGTCGTCCTGACTCTTGTAATCGTACTGCGACAGGCTCCCGAGATCGCTCGTACCAGCAACGGAAGCAGAGCCAAACGAGGGGCGGCGCCTCAAGCGGTCACTCTGTGAGAAAGACATGTTGATGCTGCTTCCGCCGACGACGCTGCTGTTGTCCGCGACACTCGCCGGGCCTGCATCTTGAGAAACAATAGAGGACGCATAGCTGTAAGTGCTGCGCTTCGCACCATTGGCCCGAGGGATGCCAGCACCAAAGGGACCCGACGCGTTGAACATGGGCAGGCCAGAGGAGTACGTCGCTTGCGAACGAAGAGACTGCACATCAGACGGTATATAGCCGATCGCGTCGTGAGTCCGGTAGAAACTTGCATCAAACCTGCTGGGAGTGCCTGAACGGCGAGCAGAAGCTATCACGGACATAATTTTTTGAGTAAGGCACAGGAAGACGGTGAACATACTCACGATCGCTCATCATAGCAGGAGCTGCGCCCAAGAAATCCCGAGCGCTGGTTTCGTGACGCCTGAATTGGTCCATAGACTTGGCGAGCGTGCGACGGGGCTTGCTAAATTGGATCATGCTAGCTTGCAAATTGTTAAGAGGACCTTCAACGAGATTGTTCTTCTCCTTGTAATGCGTCAAAAGATAGTGCCACAGAGGGTGCTATAATAAAAGTGTTGATAAGCCATGTATATCTAAGAATGAAATACAAACCTTGCTTAGCACTTTGGGGTTCCCCAAAATGACCACACCGTATTTTGCACGAGTGAGTGCGACGTTGAGACGACGAGGATCGTTCAAGAAACCAATGCCCTGATGTTCGTTACTCCTGACACAGCTGAGAATAATATAATCTTTCTCTCGTCCTTGGAAAGCATCGACGCTGGCGACTTCAACCTCCTTGTATAGGTCTTTCTTGAGTGAGCCATTGAACTGCATATAATTGACGATATAGGAGCGCTGTCCCTCGTAGGGAGTAATCACACCAATCTGCGAAGGCACGACGCCAGATTTGAAGAATTTTGTAACAATCTTCTCGACATTAGATGCCTCAGTTCTATGGTTTGGGATGTCAGCTTGACCGTATACACATCGAGCAGGAGCAGAGACAAATATACCTGTTCAAGAACGACGTTCCACTACTCGAAATTTCCTCTTGCCCCAAGTTCTGGTAGAAGAACATAGGCGTATCCGGGGTTGGCCAAGGGAAATCGACGTTCTTCCTGAGACGCTCAGGAGCAGTGACACCATTCTGCAGCGTCCCCTCGTAGAACATGTTGGATGGGAACTCCGACAAACAGGGATGCATGCGGTATTGGACCTGCAAACGAATGGGCCTGTTGTTGAGAACGACGAGACGCTCGAAAAGTGACTGCGTCAAGCCAGCTCGTGCAGCTTTCTTGTTCATGATGACCGGGCCAAGTTGCTACATGATAATTAGCTATGAGATTCTGGGATTCAGAAGAGAACACAACATACCTGATGATCTCCAACGAGCACGACTTGTTTACACCCCAGAACCAACGGAATCATACACTCTAAAAATTGATCACCACATATTAGCGTGTCGAAGGTTAAAATAGATAGCAATGAAACTTGCCGGGTTCCGCAGCTTGGGTAGCTTCATCGATAAGCACAGTCCTAAACTTGAGCTTGCTCAACCTCGGGTCACCAGCTCCAACACAAGTGCAGCAAATAACATCCGCCGCCGCCAAAATCTCCTTCTCACACTGTCGAATAAGCGTCTTGTACTTCCTCTCATCATTACTGCTCAGCTCCCCCTGCTCTGCCTTCAACTGGATAAGCTTCTGCAGCTCCACGTGCGTCGTGCTGTTCTCGACTTGCTGGTGGAGCGTGAGGAACGCGACGCTGGAATCGAGAGCTTCGCGGGACTTGGCGGTCAGGCGAACAACTTTGAGTCCGGTAGCGTGGATCTTCTCAGTCAGCTGATCGACAGCTACGTTTGACGGTGCACAGACGAGTACTTGACCCGGGTTCATCTTGGCGAGGTGGTAAACGATCGAGGCAGAGGTGACGGTTTTGCCTGTCCCAGGCGGGCCTTGAATCAAGCTGATGGGCTTCTGGAGGACACTCTTGACAGCATACATCTGCGAGTGGTTAAGCTCAGGAAGCCCGGGGGCAGAGAAACGCTTCGGCATTTGTGTGCGCAAAACTTGTGGTTCGAGTTCGTGACCAAGAAGTTTGTGATACTATGAAAGGGAAATGATTAAACACTTCTTTGGCAGGATGGAACGAACGTACGATGTATCCGCTGACACTCTTTTCATCAACGGCGAACGTCTTCATCGCAAGTTGCATGCGGTCAAAGCTTGTTGACTTCCAAACAAAGTCAGCGGCGAAATTGTGAGTGCATTCGGAAGGAACGCCTTCAGTCCTCCGGAGCTCAAGCCCAATCTCATCAGACACATCTGAAACGAGATGAGAACGATGACTTGCATCACAAAAAGGGGCCAACTTACTGTTGGGAATCTTTATAACGTGTCCAACACCTTCCCAAGCCTTGTGGAGTTCCCCGGTGTACCTCAACCTCAGCTCGTCCCCAACCGCAAGCCTGACCTCGCCACTCTCCAACTTGGGCAAACAGAACCAAGCCACGCGCTTTTGATTCAACCCAATATCCCATCGCACATTGATGTCGGTCTGGGTCTGGCTCTCCTTGAGCTTCTTGTCATAGTCCGCCTCGATCTTCACGAGTGGTCCAAAAATATTCTGGTACTGATAAGCGTCTTCATACCGAACGATGATGGGCTGCGGCTCGTCATCCACGCCCGGCTTTTCCAAGTCTTCAAGCGTCGCGCTGGCATTGTCGCGCCAGAGATCTTCAAGACGATTGATCTGGTCGAACGAAATTTGGCGAGATCGCAGCTGCTCGGTCTCGGTGGGGGGTTTGACTAGCCACGAAAGGAAAGAGCGATCGTCGATGAGAGGAGCCCACAACGAAGCATTCCACGAGATGTCTTTGGAAATAGCAGCACATGGTTGGCTATGCAAGGTATTATTAGTCAAGTTGAGCTTAATAAGGCTCCGGAGAACACACCGGCACAGCAAGACAACGACCGTGTCACTCTTGGCAGGAATGAATCCAAGCATAAAAACATTCTTGCTGCCGCAGTTGTAGCACTCGGGAGTCGTTTCTCCCAGAGGACTCTCGGCGTGTAAAATAACTTCCTTATGTTTGGCTCGCACGAGGTGATTGACAATATGCGAGGCTGAAGTGTTGCCGCGCGAGTTGCAAAACCACTTTGAACAGATTAAGCACTTGACGACAGAGGCTGGTGAGTGGATCCCGCAGTAACTGTTTCACAACAAAAAAGTCAGAACGACAAAAGAAGTGGATCAGGCCAAACACACCTGCAGGCGTGTGGCGGCAAATCGAGCACGCCGTCATCCTTTAAATCATCAAGTACTGCATCAAAATCTTCGTCAAGACCAGCCCTGGTAGGGGTCTGAGGATGTCCGTGACCATTTTCTGCTGTGGTTGGATAATTGGAAAGAGAGAGGCTAGAGAGATCGACAGAAGAAGCGTTATCATCATGGGTTGTGGCGGTGTATTCAGAGGCGGTATCATCGACTGCGCCACCTCCATAGGAGGACGCAGAGTCGTACTGGAAGTTGTCGAAGGAGTCCATACAAGTTCACTTGACTCCACCATCCAACGCCAAAACTGGTCGGGTCCGTGCTGACTAACATTTCCCACATCCTACACGTGATACACGCGTCGAACGCGATCGCGTCTGCCGTGCGACCCCCTTGACTTATAGTATGGTATTACTTTATGGTTTTTGAAACAATAAATTTCAATTAAACACTGAGGGGACCTTGACATGTACGACAGTAAATTACTCCGGCTTCGAATCGACATGATATACCAGCTTTTCGCCAGAAATCGGTCGGAGGAAGCCACCTGAGTCGCGATGATCTCGATCAATGAGCTTCCCGTACCCAAGAAGGGGGAAGGCATGCTTGACGATATTATACAGACCACCAGGCATAAGACGCGGTTGAATATGTTGAATGGGCAATTGTGAAGAATTTGCGGACAGCCATTTGTAAAACTCCACTGTAAATGCTCTCCACGGCGGGTTCGCTGGAATTTTTCCGCCTTGAAACAAGATACTGCATTAGAATATGTCTAACGGCACAAAAATCGAATTCGCGTACCGTTATAGAGGATTTCGTGGCCAAGACCAGACCAGACAGCACTATAGATCGCCGAAACCTTGTCCTTGAACCCGTGACGGAACCAAGCCGTACTTCGAAGAACCGCAATCCTACCCCCAGATTCCAAAAAAGTCTGCGAAACTTTCGCAGTACTATCGTCCTCGGAAATACAATCCAGCGCTCCCGCAATACCCCCTGACGCTCTATACACCTCCACGGGCCAATCAGGCGAGTGATAATCAAATACAGCTTCCACGCCCTTGCCCAGAAGCTCTTTGTGGTGTTTCTTGCTCGCTGTTGAAAAGATTCGGTAGGGCTTTCCGGATGGGGTACGTGCAATCTTTGCTAACTCGATAGCAAAGTGTCCAACAGATGTTGCGGCGGAGTAGATCAAGATAGCAGGCGACTCCCCCGCGAGTTCGTTTTCGGGAGCGACGGGATTAGGAAATGGAGCGTGCATGCCGAGGCGGATGAAGAGAGCCTACATGAGAATGGCGTGCTATGAGCCTCTGGTATCGTAATCACGCGTTATACATAAGCGCGTCATGAGCAATAAGCTAACCTGGGCAGCAGTCAACGAGCAAAGAGGTAGTGTGGCCGCTTTTTCGAAAGTCGTTTGTTCAGGAATGCGGATCCCAAGGTCGGCTTCCAAGACTGCATACTCGGCAAAAGCACCGGGACGTCGATTGACGGAGGTTGCTGTATAGAGAAGGTAAACAACGAGAGAGCACTGAAAGAGTTTGTGAAGACATACCGCCTTGAACAAACCCTGTCACCTTATCACCAACCTTCCATTGCATCACACCCCCTCCAACCTTCTCAACCGTTCCCGCAAAATCACTACCCACTGTGCGACCAACATCATCAGGTGCAGGTGGATCAGCGACATACAGAGCGTCAACTGGGTTCAAGGCTATCGAATGGACTTTAATTCTGTGGACTGATCAGCATTCTAAGCAGTAGAACACATACATAAGTATAACCTACTGGATTTCATTCTGTACTGGCTCTGGTACTGGGACTTCAGCAACAACGGCTGTCTTTCCCTGGGCTGTGACAAGAGCTCGCATGGTGTCGATGATGAGTGGATGAGTAAGAGGAATATCAGTGACCCCACATGCATCTAAGCATCCCATGACGTAAGGTGGAACAATTTGCAATAACCTTTAAGAGACCATAAGGGTTATAGGCATTGCATAGGGCAGAAATATTAGAATATGAAGCCCAATAGTCGCCTGGGCCCTGGGCCCTAGGGCTTGCTAGTACTTGCTTGAATTGGCCATGTCCAAGGTGTCTGAGTGGCACGTGAGCGCGTTCTTTAACAAGCGCGATCGCGTTCAATGGATGTGTCGCATCCCTACAATAATATGAGTTGAATATATAAGAGGCAGAGATATGGCAGTGCTCACAATTGTATTCATTCCGCCAGCAGGGTAATACTTTTTCGATAATGTTGAAAATGGTTCGAAACTTTTCGAGCTAGCAAACTTGAGTCTGGTAGATGAAGTTCGAAGATCTTTTAGTTGAATTATCGAGAAGAGAATATCGAGGAGCAAGAACATAGTATGGGATGCGTGAGCTGTACACTGACGGTGGTGCAAGGCTTCTGAACGCGATGGTTGAGATAATAAGGAAAGACGTGCATGCTATTTGTTTGGTTTCTATATAAGGCTTCAAATTTCAAAGCTTCACTACTCCCTCCACCCACTATATACCAGGTCGTTCCGACATTCTTTCAGCAAGGCTACCGGCTCTTCGCAATAAACTAATCCACAGTTCTTTGGCCTACAAATGGCTCCTATACCGGCAACGAGTGGGTCCACCCCTCAACTGTACCCACTTCAAGGGGTTGACATCATCATTGCCTGGACCTGATGACCAGGGGATTGTAGACATCATGCATTAGGAGCTTGTCATACATGCTGAGATGCTCCAGAAAGATGTCTCATGTACCTTCGCCAATATTGACTCCTTTCACCAACACTACGAACAACGAAGATAACGATGGCCGCAGCTCATTGGACATCGTATTACACAGACGAGGGCCCTTCGTCTTTATCAGAAGATGGTCGCACCCTCATGATATCTGTCGTACTCGATGCTGGTGCCGAAAAGGATTATGATGGCATCCGAGTTATAATTGTTAATCGAGAGGAGGATATGGTGAGTGATCAGCGATTTGCACATCGAGTTCTACAGATATATCATACCATTAGTTTGTCAACGACAAAATGGACCTCTTTCGCCCGAGTCATGCCATAGGTTCCAACTATCGGAAATCATTGACCTCCTACTACTCACTTCAAAAACCCCCGACGTCTCACGAAGCGCATGTGGCAAAAACAGAGAAACTATGCACCGTTATCTTTGAACTTGTTTCATTGACGACATATTTGGGCCAATTTGCAAGCCTGCTACCCGTGGGGTATTCCACCGAAGTCTCCAGCCAACGTTCAGCCCGTGTTATCCTCGATCACATCGAGCACAGAGTCTCCTCGACACTTTTCTTCGTCTACTGCAACTACTCAATGCAGCCCAATTTCTCCCCTGGCGGAACCGTAATGAAACCCACTCGACTCCGCGCCCACTATATTCGTGTCATCCCAGTCGCAAAAAGTCGCCCTCCGTGGCCGACTTGGAATCTTCCTCAGACACTCCTATCATACATAATGACCATCGCCTTCTCCGAAAAACCGAAAGGCTGGAGAAAGGGCCTTCTGGCCTGCAGTCTCGTCTGCAAGTCATGGGCATATCTTGTCGAGTTATTCTTCAACGACTTTCATGGCATTGCTGCGTCGTGTGCAGATCACAATCCACCAAGTATCTCTTCAGTCGCTCGCTCGCTGGAGATGAACCTCTCCCGTGGGGTTCTCATCAAAAGTTACTCCCCCAATCAATATCTGCGTCCGGTGCGCCGCTTCACGGATGTTGCTTTTCTGGCTTACTGTCAAGCGCAAAATACTATCT
Source organism: Tricholoma furcatifolium (assembly GCA_018854895.1). Taxonomy (NCBI): domain Eukaryota; kingdom Fungi; phylum Basidiomycota; class Agaricomycetes; order Agaricales; family Tricholomataceae; genus Tricholoma; species Tricholoma furcatifolium. Next base: position 15,892 of record JABAJV010008643.1, read on the forward strand.
TGCGTAAGGCAACGGCTGTTGGACATGTGTCGCTTGAACTGACGCATGCATGTGTCTTCCGGGACTTATTTGATATCCTTCGTGGCCTACGTCATGTCCAGAGTCTACAAGTTTCTCACTTGCAGCGATACACTCCTCTTGCCTCTTTGCGACACTTTACTTTCAGGGAGATTCTGGAGATAATCTCGTGGTGGCCACGTCTCAGAAAATTAACAATCACAAGTTGGGAAGAGTCTTCAAAGTGGCACCCACCATTGTCCGCTGGTCCTCAGGTATGAATCTTTTACCCCGTCAGATTCTATCCCTTCTTAACTACGGTACCCTTTGTTGCAGCCCTACTCTATCACAGATATCGACCTAGGCGTCGGTCGTCTCGACCTTCCAGACCTCCTTAATCTCACAGGACCCTTATGCGCACCGCCCACCTTGCGCATCGCCCATTTCACCAGCATCGGTGGCCTAACTAACGGCGATTTCACCATCTTCCTCCGACACGTCGCCCCGACTCTCGTTGACCTCTCGATAATAGCCTGTAGCTTCCATCGGTATCACGAAGACGAAGAGCACGCTTTAGACGCCACCATACCTTTCCTCACGTCCCTGGAAAACCTCGTAATTGACGGGGACCTATCAACCGTGAAGGTACTCTCCTGCAAAATCAAGGACAACCCACCACAGCCTGGGCGACACTCGGGCTTCCAGCCGTTCGGAGGCGACAATGGTATCATTACTGACAGGAAGCACTGCATCTCTTTCAAAAACTCTCGGAAAATGGAGTTGGAGAGCGTGCTTGAGGCACTGTCGGTCACTGGCTGGGACTCGATTTGTATCCACCTGAATTCTGCGAATGAGTATTATCCCCAGGACAGCGCGCGGGTTTCCCAGGCTGCCAGAGCGCGGGGTATCGACTTCCGTGTGTCGATTGCTGCGCAGAGTCTACGATGGGGTTACTAGATAGTAGGTAGTAGGTTCTTAAATCTACTCAAGTTTTATTTCGATTTACTTATTGGTATCTATCTATCTTACTAAAGTAAAAGAGAGAGTTTTTTGTCAAAGCTGTAAACCATTGCCCACAAAATTTGTCATCCATCCAATGGAAAAGGTGCCCAGCCAGAACCCTTGCAAGCAACGGAAGAACGTCGAAGTTGGATCAGTAGCATAGCCAATCCATGCGCACTTTTCAGTGGGCTTATTTCCTCTCTAGGTTCCCATTCTATATTGCAAGGACGTATTTTTGTTGACATTGTTTCCTCTACAGCACCTTGCCATGCGTGTGTGGAAAATATGTAAATACATAAGTACGACCTGTTGTATAGGCGCGACTACTCTCTTACGGCGATCACCGGAGAAACCTTGGGAATCTCCATCTCTCCCCAGGCGAACTGAGTTCAGTTCGTGGTCTCCCCTCACGCAAGCAGAATATGGATTCTGAAGCCGTCGAACTGCATCACTCCCGGGCCTCATTGCACAATGACTTTTCTTCAGCTAACCTTTGGTTTCCTGTTGAACTCCTGTTGCAAATATTCCTCCTGTCTCAAGATAAATCCGATATCAGTATACCACCAGACTTCAGCGAGTTGCCTTGGGTACTAGGTCGCGTTTGTTCACAGTGGCGAACAATTTCTCGTCAAGAGCCCTATCTTTGGGGACGCCCCTTGATCAGCATCGACTTACGGGACCCATTCACAAGTGCGGGACGGGTTATCGATATTCTACCTCCCGACATCTTAATACGTATCGAGTGCGGAGGCCCTGCAAAGCACGTATACCCATATTTCAGCCGTTGCGAACGCCTTTGTTTCGAGGCAGACATGGATACCTTCGACGACATGTGGAAATCCGTTCGACAGAACGCTTTACATAACCTCAGAGAGGTTAGATTCGTATTATACGGCTCTCCCTTGGCTGATACTGGGATTATTCAATCGGAGGAACATTGGGAAGCTGCAGCAGAGATATTTCAAAATGCTCGTAATATCCATAAAGCCCAATTCCTTCGTATTAGCGATGAGACATGCACTAAGATGTTCGCATCCTTAAGGTTACCTTGGAATCAGCTCAGTTCTCTCGAGGTCTATTCCATGGATCGCTGTGGCACAGAAGATCTATGGATGTTGTTACATCCATACTCGCCGCAGCCAGTGTCAAAATCCATTAGTTCTTTCGACGTACCTTCCCTTGGTACCCTGACTATCGGGGGTATATTACTTCCTGGTATTCTTTCGGAGAATGTTTGGGGCCGCCTGAACTCTTTAACCGTGACGCAGGGCTTTTCGCTTGGACAGTTGCAAGCCATCTTGCAGCAATGCAGCAATCTACAATCGTTGCGTATTGCAAGCATGGAAAACTATCAGGATGGACAACCCAAATTTCCTATTGCACCCCTTCAGTTCCCCACCCTACAATTTCTCTCTGTCAACACTGACAGCTGGTGTTTGTGGCGACTGGATGTGAATCTTATCATGGCTCCTCTATTAAACGTATTTTGTTTCTCCGGAAACCCATCTGACTTCCTGGATGCAATTAGACCTTTTGGAAGTACGCTTTCCGATGCTACTTTTAAAAAAATGCACATGGGGGACGCTATGACTCCCCTATTACGCCAAGATATCCTCTCATTTACCTCCAGCAATTCCATCAGATTCACAGAAAAATGATGTCGTCAGAAGTGTTTTTCTTTTCTTTTCTTCCGTCTGGGTATAGCATTGGCCATCGAATGAATCCCGAATGAGAATCTTTTCCCGCCTTGTTGTATCTATGCGTAGGCTGGATGTATAAGAATACTGGCTGTTATAATTTTGGGACAGGAACAGAGTTTTCAGACGCCCTTGGCTTTGAGTATTCGTTGAAAGATTAGAACAGTGGCACAAGCAACGTCGATTGGCAGGATGCTATAATACATATTGATAAGATACAGCGACTAGAAATAACTAGACCCAGCTAGCGTGATGATAACATAGATATTTCATGCGTTAAATGGACTCTACCATTCCGCAGACAACCTAATCCACTGCAAAACGAACGAGACGTTTCTTACGAGGGGGTTCGACATCTTCAAGCGAAATCGTAGGGTCAGTGTCTGGCGCAGAGGGATCAACAGTATCGATAGGATCCATGGGTCGAACACGTTTTAACGGGGGTATTATGATAATGTTAGTTGGGCGAGTAGTAGTATCGTCTGCAGGTCGAACCGTAAGTAAAGGCATGTCGACAGTGACCTTCTCCGATGGATAGTTTATGAATCTAGGGTTCTATATGATGTCCTCAGCATATCGTTCGTTAGAAGGGAGGAATGAACGTACAGCGATGAAGTGGCGCATGCCGGATTCTTCAATGAGTTTTGGGACTTTTTCGTGACTGCCCTTGAGAGCATTCCGTCGTGCCACCATGTTCTCTTCTGCAGTTCCACGAATCGCTAACGTTTTCACTGCCGAGATCGTCAGTTAACAAGATATCTTTGACCGCCGAAGACCCCTTACCTGTGATTGGTTGAGTCTGTCCAATACGGTGCGCTCGCTTTATAGCCTGACTCTCGACATCGGCTTGCCAGACAGGCTCGCAGAAAATGACCCTTGAAGCGGAAATGAGGTTCCTGGGATCATATATTAACAAAAGCCAACAAATTGAGCACTTAAAGGCGCTGAAGACTTACAGGCCACGAGCACCGTGCTTGAGTTCCATCAAGAATACTCGATATTTCTCAGAAGTCTCGAAAGTCAATACCATTTGCTCACGGAGTCGAACAGGGATCTGGGTGGTGAAACGCAAGAACTTGACGTGCATCAACTCTAAGGCCTCAGATACGTGCGCAAGAGTCAACGGCGAGTCAGAGAAGATGAGAAACTTCTGGTGTGCAGCGTGTTGTAAGATCTTCCGATGTCTTTAGCATGAAACTATTTCAAAGTATAAAACACAATCACCTCATTTATAATATAGTTTAGCTTGCTTGATGCAGTAGGGCCTATGCGGACTGAACCGAGCAGTGACGCCGAAAGAATGCTGCCACCATGGAAGGTTAAAGTTGGCTCGGCAACCTGAGAGGAGGCGTTGTCGTCGAAGTCTTCGTTCAAGCGGTTCATCGCAACGTTGAGGTCTTCTTTCATCTCCTTCAGCGACCCTGGATCCCGGGCTCTTTTAGCTGCATCTTCAACCTTAAGACCAGCATTAATCTCCTCTTGATGGGGTCGGACCTTCTGGCTTGATTTACGCTGCTTGCCCTTCTGCGATTCGATGAAGAGCTGTCGCAGCAAGGCGTCATTCGCAGCAGCTTCTTCACCGCGCTTAATCAACATATCTTGGGAAATGAGGGGATGGCGAATTATGCAGTCTTGCATCCGAAGAAGCCTATCAGTATGAATGAGACCGACGAAAGATTCGTCATTGCCAGACTCTGGTCGCGGCATGCGAGTCCATGCGTTAAACAGATTTCGTCGAAGTCCTGTTACGCGATACGGAACGTCTTCATGGCTTTGAATAGATCTCCATAGTGGATCGTCAGCTGCAAGTTTTCTGCAAAAGAAGGAAATGAGGATTCCGATTTGTACTGCGTGTGTTAAGGCTTACATGTGTGACAAGGCCTCCTCGAGCAAAGCCATGTCCTCCGGAGGAGCATTTCTTTCCACTGCGAACTTCTTAAACACTTGGGAGTTTTTCAACATCTCTTCCACACCGAACAAGGAATCATCGCTTGACCAAAACATGGCCCTGTAGGAGAATTTTTCAGCCTTATTCATTACGGTTTTGGTTTGAAGACACACTGCGACATATTTTTGACAGTGTTCTGTAGAGCGTCGACGTTCTGTTCAACAACATAAATTAGCTCATGGGCAGGGAACATAGTCAACTCAAGTTCTCACTCGCGGGTGAAACATGTAATCCTTGGGAGCATCATTAGTGAACATATGTTGCATGCAAATAAAGAAACTGTACCTGGTCCGTACGCTGTGAGTCCACGGCATTAATAGCGAGTGCTGCTTGCATTGCGTTGTATGACTTGACAGCAAAAGGATCCATGTCGAGGAGTACAGCTTCTTGCAGCATAGGAGGAAGTACGACTTCCTTTTCGACGTCTTCAATCCTTGAAAGAATATCAGAAACATCAACCAAGATAAGGACAAACGTGAAACCTGTGGCGAATCATAATCGACTCCATGACCTGAATCAGTACTTGAATGGCGCCTGGCTGGGGCCCAAGAGGGTCAAGGAGCGGCTCGATGACATTGGAAGACAGGAGTTTCGGGCTTGCAGTGAATTGGGGAATGGCAATAAAGTGGGAAATCATTTTTGATAGCTTGCTAAGGTCTTCACGATCATCTTTGGTCCACACACGAGGAGGAGCCATGTCAATATTCGAGAAGTCCGAACTTGAAGGTGAGCCACGGTCAACGTCCATTTCTGAATCATCATCTTCAACTTCTGCATTCTCGTGTTTGGCTTGTGCGTTCGCACTCGAATTTTCGCCAAGACTCAGGCCAAGAAGATTTCGAGTCGGGGTTCCAGTGACAATCCACCTCCTTTCGACACTAAGCAATTTGGTAAATGGCGTCAAAATAGTAGAGATAGATGCCGATATGTGTCCTTCGTCGATCACCAGACGCTTCCACCTGACCTGCAGAAGAGGAGATACCCCAGAAGTCGTACATTTACAGTTGGGGACACGGCTTCCAGGAAGGCAGGGACAACGGCATGTCTCCCATGAATGTAACTTGCTGACATTGTTGTACTTATTTTCGGCCGTGAAACCTAGACTTGACATTAAATATGAAAGCGTAGGATCGAAAGAAGAAACATACGTGTGTAAGTCATCAGTATGATCTACCGCAAATGCCTGATTTAGTAGATATAAGCAGCATAAGTGACGAACTCACATCATAGTCTGAAGCGAGAGACGTAGCGCAAGGTATCTGTGTCCCTGTTCGCAAAATCAACACTCTAAGAGGAACCTCGCAGTGCTTCTGTATCTCGCGATCCCATTGACTCAACAGGTTCGCCGGCACTATGATGAGGGTTGCGGATGTGAGATACATCACTCGGGGGCCAGTATTGCCACCTGCTCGAGGCGACCTTTCGAAGCTGCTGGGATTCCCTTCATAATGATGATAGAATGGAATATTTCGTTGCAAGGATTCGCCTTGAACGAGTTCTTCAACACATGAAGCCCAAAATTGCCTCTTCCCTTCCCTGTTCGCCCCTTGTGGGGTATTAATATCATATATGCATGTGTCGGGTGTGGTCCGTCTTCTATGTAGAAGGAGTTCAACTAAAGTTGGGAAATGGGATTCTTCAACTGCGTTCAAATTTTTCTGATGACGCCGGCGAAAGGCATTACGAGCAGCGACACACTCGGTAGAAGGAAAATGACGAAGCGAAAGCGGCGTCAGGATTGGCCTTTCATCCACAATAGAAGGTTCGGGGGCTGAAAGCTGATTGAGCGTCGACAAAACCAAAGCGAGAACGATGACCGTTTTTCCAGTGCCTTGGACATCCGATCAGTAAATTGCCTAACCAAAGTACTCCTATACAAACCAAGTTCCTCGCACAGTATTCCACTTTGACTTGTCGCCGCGGTCGGCCTTTCTCTGAGGACTTCCATGGTTCCGGGCTGAAGATAAAATACCTCGTGTGTCATAGACTTGAGGGAAAGAAATAGAGGGTCCGGCACGTCACTCGGGTCGAGCTCTCTTTGAAGCATGGTAGCCACCGACCGCCTTTGATAGTTGTACAAGGAGCTCCGCATACCAAATCCCGCGAGAGGGTCCGAAAAATCGAGTAGACGCTTTGTTATGTCCTCAAAGCCGGTAGTAAATGTTGGATTTGGTGATTTGAGGTCACCATAGATTTCTGCCAAAGTCCGGCGATCCTGAACGTTGTATAAAGATCATTGAGAGCAAAATCAAGCTAACATTCAAATACCTTGTAGTTCGGAAACAGATTTGGAGTCTGTTGGGATGGAACAGATCCATGCCACCAACTATTCTGGTCCTGAACTACTTTGGGTAGAAGTTTTCGTAAAGAACGGCGTGCTGGGCGTAGGATCTCTTTCTTGCGTATTCGAAGGCGACCCTGAACATTTGGGAGATCATGGGGAATGATGTAGATCCTGAGAACAACCTCTGTGGATGTTCCCAACCGATAATTAACAGAGATAAACCGGTGTTGGACGAGGTAATCAATTTCTCGACATAGTTCGTTGTCGTTGAGAACACGCTGAAAAAAGAGGCTTCCCTCAAACGGGTGCCATCCATCTTCTGCATGCTTATGATTACATGATACCCCTTCTCGGGCTGGATCCAAGTAGAGGGTTACAGTACCCAAGGGCAGAAGTTTGTTTAGCGCGTAAGGGTTTTGAACATCAGAGCTTTCAGTTGGCTGAGGGCTTGTCGCTATGCAATCCGGACAGCAGGAAGGGCAGTCAAAGAGGTAATCACTACAGGCATCGTCGACCATGAAATAAGCTTGTAGCTTGATAGACTCAAAGAGTCAGAGACTCGGATTCGGCAAATTTGATCAATGTCGATCACGTGCCTTCTTACCCGAAATTTCGGCTTCCAAGCTTGCGTCTTAACGTTCATTCGATTATGCTGGCTTTCTCTCATACCAGGCCTTTGGGCCTCTCTTTTCGTTGTGCAACTCGCTCGAATGCCAGGAGTCCAGCTCTTCTGAGATTCAAGACAACGTCGGCCAAACAAACAGCCAGTAAAGCGACGAACACATTAACATGGCCTGAATATTTGGCTATTCGAGGCAGCAAAAGGAAATGGCAACTGGTGAGTGATTTTGGTCACTCTTTGCAGAGCTTGAACTCAATTAACGCAGGCCGTCTCTATTCCGAGCGCACTCCTTGGATTCGTTGCGGGTGTTACATACTTTGGATCACTTGAGACTGATCCTGCTCGACCTATCATGGTATGTTGCATTTGCAAACCTTTCTTCGCTCAATTTCAGGCAGCCCTGACGTGACATATTCTAGGGCATCGATCCATTCTTCTTCTATGGCGCCTGTACAGTTGGTTGCGTCGGTATGTCATCGAATTTCCCTCAGTTGTAATTTATATCGATCTTTTCTTTTTTAAGGTGTGGGCGCGCTGATAGGTCCTAGCATTGGAGCGTCTCTTTGGAGAGCAAGGCACCGGAACCAACTAGTTATGGTAGATGCGATGGACCGCGAGTTCTACCGCCGAATAGCCAAAAACCGCGTGGATGCCTCCCTCCAGAGCCCAACGCATCCTGTCCCTGACTATTATGGTCAATACAGTTCTGTTTCTCTCATCATTGTATACTAATATCTAAGACAGGGGAGAAAATTGGGTCATTGCACCAGTATAGACAGGTACGGGCCTCTTTCTACACGTGGAGAATGTCACTCATCAAATGATACAGTGGCTGCGTGACCAAGGAAAGTATAAACGAAGGGCGCTCCTGCCAGAGGCATAGATGGTTTCGCCTGGGTCTTCAATACATCCGCTCTGCATTTACAGAACTAGTAGAAATGTCATCAATCTGTTGTCAACCTTCAACACGCCCAATGACATTCATTTAATGATACGGTACAGTAATGTGCAGATTGTTACCGACACAGTCGGAAGGACTCGCAATGTCTACTTGGTGTTACCTGTAAATCAAGTGTCAACTGTGTCAACACAGGTTGAAGAAAGGGCGCTATTTCAACTTTGAAATGCTGAATAAATAAAGAAGAACAATCGAAAAGAAATCCCTAGCGATCCAGAGAAAAACCTAGATAAATAATAATATATTGTAAAAAGATCGTGAGGTGCAAATGTGCATGTCGTGAAGAGACCGTTGTAAGTTTCAGCGCCAAGTCGAAGGTTGGGTTGGCAGGGATCCGTTGGAATATTTCCGGTTTGGCAGGAGGGGAACTACACCCCGACGCTCCTGGAGACAAAAGCGAGGCACCGCTCCTTTGGGTGCATCGATGCGTCCTACACGCTGGACTAGACACCAACCGTCCTTGTATTCGTCGAGCATGCGAACAGTATCCCCAAGTTTGATGGCGAGTTCATCATCAAGGGTAGGAGTGAACGACGAACTAACCGTCATGAGACGGGGAAGCTTGTGAGTGGCTTCATCGGTGGAAGAGGGGTAGGGTGCTAAGTCTTGAGGAGCGAAGGACTCCGAGCGCGGACTGGGCGCAGGTACAGGCTGTTCAACGAGGGAGGTAAAGCTCGTCTTTTTCCGTCTGTTGGCAGGGGGTGTAGGCGGTGGTAAGTTATGTGTTAAAGTGGTGGGCGAAGGAGGGATGGGAATATTGATCACTTGAGGGGATTGTGATTGGGCCTCTCCCGACATGCGATTAGACAGAAGGTAACTTGGTGGAGGGGAGAGAGGAGTTATAGGGGTGGTTTTGACTGAAAGCTGGACCTTGTGTGACTTTCCCTTGGGCGAAGCAGCAGGTTCAGGTAGAGAAACATTGGTTGCAGGATATGGTTTGATCTGAGGCACCCATTTCCCGTCCGAATCATCGAATGAACGAGGCGTAAGAACAGCCTTCTCAGGCTTTTCAGTGTATATCGATACATCTGACAGGTCGATGTGTTTCTCAGAGTGGTACTGGTACTCTCTTTCAACCATCACCTTCCCAGCGAGTGCATTAGGTGAAGTCCTCTCTTTTCGCCGTTGGTTCCTCTTATATAGGCATATCGCAATACCTGGATTCATATGACATCAGTTTTTGCTCGTCATGCCCATTCATCCAAGATCACGGACCCAAAATGATTGCTGCACCGATCACAGAAAGTACAGTAGCGAGCGCTGGAACCGATTTAGGAGGAAGGGAAGATGCGAGGGCAGTCGAAGTGCTTGGGCCGGGGGAAGCATCAACTACTGAGGCACTTGATTGTGCAGACTCCGTCTCCGTTGCACGCAGCTCCAGATGCCAATGGTTAAGACGTTTCAAACCTGCATGTGTTCGACGTTGCATATTGTAACGAAGGTTAGGACAAACGAAGGAATTGGTCGTGATGACCTTCTGAAGGCGGGGGGTGAGACGAAGCTGGGGGATATCTTCTTGGGAACTTGGCCTTTACATAGAGCATCTCGAGTTCGCGATCAGTTTGATGGATTTGAAGGGGAATGTCATATCTGATACATCGCCAGTCAGGCAACTTGAAGGAGATCCCATGGCAGGAGGCGACGACCGTTGATTTGGCAAAATTTGATCAACTGAGCTTCAATTGAGGTCGTTACACATATGTAACGCCATATGTAGCGCCGAATGACGTTCTGAGATTTGGACCAAGGGTAGGTTGCCGATAACAACTGGCGCATCTGATCAATTGCTCAAATGGTGTCTACCAGTTGACTCGATACAGCTCTATACAGAGATCTCGCACCCTCCGCTGCGGTATAATTCGTCAGTGCACCCTTGACCATCGTATCCACGACTTCCGGTGCAAGTGTCTGGACAATATCCCCCGCTATAGTGTGCAGAGCTTCGTAGCAAATCGCTTGCCTTTCTTCCGATGTGAATGGAACGAAGGGCAATACCGTCGTGACGCGCGAGAGCATCGAAGTCTGGTGCAAAGAATGGAACGCGGAAGCATCAGCGAAGTATCACAGGAACAAATCAGCGATAAAGATAAGCTTACACCAAGACGTTCTGACACACGCGGGCGCAGTAGAGCCATCAACTCGGCATACTCCCCTTTCGACATCACTTCATCAGAACTCGAACGAGCATTGTGGTGCTCGAAAACGAGGTCCTGGCCGATGTTAGACGTACCCAGCCATACCACATTTCGCACGTCGACGAGACGCCCGTTGGATTCGAATGTACACCTGCCATGTTCCCATGGCATCAGTAGCGCCCAAAGTGGAGATTCACCGTGTGTCTTTTCAATTTCCTGAAATAAATGGCTGTCATTGAAGATCATTTAGAAGCAGCAGATAAGACATACGTCTAATACGACAACGCATCGTTTGCCTTCATTGTCACACAGGAATTCAGCAAGAGTACGTGAGCTAGGCGACTAGAACGCAATCAGTGGGAAAATTCAATTGAACTAATTAACGCAGGTGACACACGTCATATGGGCTCATGGAATAAGACTTCCACAAATCCTGTGCCGAGTGTATGGTTGTCATGTCCACAGTATGTGTTGGAACATCCAACAACGAGCCAACTAAAAGGGGGAGGACGGCTATGAGCAAGTTTCGTGGCGTCACCTGAAACCGAAACGTTACCGACATTTCCGAGCTAGCAAGCTTTTACCATGACCACTCGGGCCTGCGATTTACATTCAACCATCGGTTCAATAGAGTCTAAAGGAGGGGTCATACCACAAAGTAAAACAACGATTGGGGTCACAGATAGTTGGCGCGAATGTATACTGAGGTCCTTGAACAACTGCTCCAAAGCGCGATCTTGTCCAACCAGCTCATAGCGCACGCGTGTCAACGGACGGAAGAAGGAGCGTTGAATAAGGGCCGACACCCCACGAGCCTGAGGTGCGTCCGCTCTCTCGACATAGTATCTATGACACGGAAGAAGTAAGCGGCAAGTCTCTCTGAACAACGGGCATACTTACCGAGTAGCCGGATCAAGACTATCCATCAAAGATGGGTGGGGAGGAGACGCTTGTTTCTCCGCGTCCAGCACAGCACCAGGAGAGCCCGGGCCTGCCTCTTGCACCGGAACCGCAGGCTCAGGCGGCATAATCGCCTTGGGGTCGGCACCGAAGGCCAGCAGTGTTTTAACGATCTCCATCTTGTTCGTCAGCCTCTCGTTCGTTAGCGCGAACTCCAGGGCAGATTGCGGCCCCATGCTGTCGTTTGGACCGGCATCCCCTGTTTCCAGTACACGCTGCACCTGCTTGACGTCGTCTGAAGCGATGGCAAACATCAAGGTAGGTTTGGGCGCCTCGACAGCGTATGTGGGCGTCCGTGCGACCGAGGCTTGGTGGTCGATAATGGGTGCACTGTGCGGTAACACGGGCAGACGTAAGGCGTCACGGTCCTCGTCAGAAACACCACCAGCGGTATCGTCTAGCTCTTCCTCGTCTTCTTCATAGATATACGAAGGTTCAGACGCTCTGCTAAATGGACGAGAGAACGTGTGCTCGTTCTCTGTTGGGTTGTCGAGTTCTGCAACGGGGTTTATTTGCCATGAGGAACGACGGGATAGAGGCGCAGACCGCGGGGAGTCATCGTAAAGAACGGAAAAGGTTTTGAGGCGGCGAAGATGAGTCGATGATAACGGTGAAGGAATGTCGTCAGTCGTAAATTGGGTATTGCGAATGTTTTCGGGTATGCTAGATTGCTGAGATGATGATAGAAGCTTTAGAGTGTTGATCAGTAATGCAGGACATATATTGAACATCCTTGGCTCACCAAAGGATTGCGAGAATAAGAGCAGTCTGATAATACACTTGTAGACGACATAGATATCCGATGTAAATTTCCTGCCTCAAGTTGAAAAAGGTAAAAAAAACCGCAATGAACGTTTTACTCACGGGATGTACGATAGCTATTGACAGAGAAAACAGATTTGCGAGATGGCGCAGAAGATGGTTGAGATGATATGATAGTGGACTAGGAAAAAAGATCAGCAGAGTACAAGAAAAATTCTGGGAAAACTGCATACTAATCTAAGTGGTCGAAGCCCAGGAATAGGTGCACTAATGGGTGAAGTATTTTTGCTCGCGTCCGCCGGCTCGCTGGGAGCTATCGGTGGTCTAACAGGTGGGGGTCGGTTGAACATGGATTCACGCTTCGACAGCCTTTGAGACGCTAATGCCGACGCCTCTGTTGGAGCCTATAACATTGAACATCAATACAATACCCAATAGCTAAGAACCACAACTTTATACACACCAAAGGTTTCCGGAAGCCAAATGCAACCTTTCTAGAAACGACTGCCTCTTGTACCTCAGACACCCCACTGTCCGGGCTCCATACAGAACTGGGAGATATTCGTGACGATGGTCTGGTAGACGTGGGTATTGGTGGTGGTTCTGAACGGGGTGAGTCTACGGCGACGATGGTCCCTGACCGTCCCCTTGTTATAGGCATCGTTGGAGGTGAAGTGAAGTCCCTTTCGTGGATGCTTTCGTGGATGAACGCAGATCGGACTGGTGTCGTTCCCTGGGACTCTATCTCTGCAGCGTCGAGCAAAGGATCGTCTAATGGTGTGATAAGAGGGCTGTCCGTCATCGGGCTCACATCATCGACTGCTAAGAGGGTGCAGGAAAGTTCTTGAACAGGGCTTTCGATGATAATGTTGTTAGCCGTAGCTTGAACTTCATCATCGTCATCCTCTTTGGGGTCACCACCATATTGATCATATAGAGAGTTCAGGGTATCGCTCTTGTTGATAACGACTGTGGGACTAGTAAGATAGGCAAGTTGTACCGTATCATCGAGTTCCGAGTCTTCATCTGCCGAATCGTCGCCACAATTAAACGCAGAGTCTATATCAGCTGCAGAGGATTGAAGAATATCGGAAGTTTCTGAATTGGATGAGTTGTCGGGTTGAGAAAAGTTTTCCAGTTGGTCACAGTCCACTGTTTCCTTCACAGAATCAGAGGATTCTGCAGAGTCATCCATGTACGGAAGCCTTATTGATTCCGAAGAGCTATCCATAGGCTCCGTTTCGCCCAAATCCTCCACAGAATCCTCTGATTCTGCAAAATGACTTGGACCTGGAAGCAACACGGTAGAGTTGGCTGTGGGCTCCGTTTCGTCGAACTCTACTGCATCCGACAGGTAATTGACTGGAGTCTGAGTCGTGCTTCGAAGGGCATCGTCCACTTCTTCAAAAGTTGGCGGCGACATTCCTAGATACACCTCTGGCGAGTCGCCGTTGTGATCCCATGGCAAAAGAGAAGTTGCTTCTATGCTTTCCTCTTCTTCTTCTTCCTCCTCCTCCTCAGAGTCTGATTCCTCTGTCGCCGCATCTTCTTCAGGAGCCTCAGGCTCAACTACAACATATTCCTCTGACGGCACTGCCTCCGTTGTGAACGATTGTTCTGCGGGAGAATCAAGGCTCAAGTCAGCGTCGGGAGGCACGTCGTTGTCATCAGCGACTGGAGATGTAGCAAAAGGGGACTGAGGTGATCGAGATATAAAGGCACTCAGACGAGGAGAAAGAACTCGTGATGAAGCAGTTGCAAATGGGGAGGATAGGATGCCAAAGGTAGACTTTAGCGGGCTCGTTGGTGAGCGTTGCATGGGTATAGCAGTGGCGGCATAGTTGATGTCTTCTTCACTGCCTTCGAGTGCAAATGGTCCAAAATGGAGATGTGATAGGTCGACAGGAGAGAGAAGATCAGATACAGATGGGGGCTGTGGCTGCGAAGACGTTTCTGGAGAAGGAACAGTGGTATGTATTAAGGGTTGAAATTCAGGCTCGGTTTCCGCTGGAGGTTCTGAAGACCGAAAACCTAATGTTTCGTCCTCAGGCTTAATTGAATGTTTAGGAGTCGTTTCTGGGATGCTACCAGAGCTATCCCTGTTATGTTCGTCGTCGTCGTCGTTGGGTTGTAACGAATGGTTAATATCAATGACTGTGGCATAGTCGGAGTCTCCGGCTTTGAGGTTGATAGGCTCTTCGACGTAGGTTCTTTCCTCGAATTCTTCCTCTGGTTCGTCACCAATTACATCTCTGAGTGCGTGCAGGAGATTGGAGAGGCGTGGAGAACGTGACGGTGAATGAACAGAGGAAGGAGAATGGATTGTAACCAGAGGCGGGTTCAAAGGAGTGCGAGGGGTCTGAACATGGGCCGTTGTAGGGCCTTTGACGGAGACATTATGCATGAAGTTGCAAGAATCTTCAAAAAGACATCGTCCCTGTTGATAGAATGGACATGGTCGCGCTGTAAAGCCTTTTGAATTATATTATAGACTAGTTTCAATGAAAATACATACTTTTTACTCTCCAGGCAGGGGCTGGGAGATCCATAGCAAAGCATAACCTCAGAAACGTTTGCGCCGCTGGCTGTCAGTAGTCTAGTAGTCTGTTCCAACTTTTGACGGTAACCGCGTGCTTGACCAATTAATTCTAACGGGTCACGTGTCCGTTTCTTCCTCAACCAGCTGCTCATGGCCGCTCGTCTTGCCCGGCTACCACGACTCACCCTTTTCTCTGGCCCTAATTGTTCGCTCTGCGACGTACGATATAAAACTTATTACGCCGGATAGACTGGCTAATTTATTTCTAGATTGCAAAGGCTGAACTAGCCAAAGTAAGGCAAACTGTATGTATATTTATTTTTCGCAGCCGTGGCTTCCTCAGTGACTCACAACCAATGTTTCCAGCGACCATTCCAGCTGGAAACAATCAACATTCAAGACCCAGGCCAGGAGAAGTGGAAGAAGAAATACGTCTACTGGATCCCTGCGCTCCATCTGGAGGGCAAGGAGATAGCAAAGGGACGTTGGGACGCCCAGACGATCATCCCTGCCTTGGATACTTGGCAGAAAGAGAACATGGACCAGGACAGCAACAAGCCTCAGGGCGAATAGAGCATCACGATCCGTTCTTTGTTGACACAGGTCTATACGCGAATTGGGAGCCAAACGGAATCTATGTGCGCGTTAGTGAGACAGTCCTGGGTGATGAAAATTCTGCAGCGGAAGCGCCTTCTTCATCTCTTGGCACAACCTCAGCTTGTTTCAACTGTGGAGAACCTAGCCACATCGTTGGTGCCTGCCCTCAACCTATCAACCGCGAACTTGTCGCCTTGTCGCGCGATTTATTCGCCTTTCTCAAGGCTGAGCGTGGCGCAGTTGATTACCGACGGATTCACGAGGTTGAGGAGTGGCGGCAGCAGCGCCTTGAGTTTCTTGACATCTTTGAGCCTGGCGAGATCCGCGGTGCCACGCTCCGTGATGCTCTTGGTGGTGAGGATGGTGGTTGGCTTGAGAATATGGCACTCTGGGGATACCCGAAAGGCTGGGTGAATACAGAAGACCCCCGAGAAAAGGTTAGGCAGATGATATGGAATGAGTACACTGAAGACGACGATCAGGAGGATTTCATGATATACGGAGAGGATGATGCTGTCGAGCGGGTCTCAACAACTCACGGAAACGACGACACTGGCACAGAATCGGAGGACTCTGGTGATGAACAGTCCGAATCTAACTCCCTCGCCGAAGCTTCATCGTCCACACTCTCTTCTAACTCCCCACCACCCAGCCAACCCATCCGCTGGGCCAATTATCCAATGAGCCACTTCTCCTCCCAGCTCCTTCCCATCTACAACGGTTTCATGCTACCACCCATTTCCCACCATGGCAGCTCCACATATACCAATGAACGGCGCCAACTCTGGGAACAAATTACTTCGGGGCATCTAATTCCACCACCTCCTGATACAAATCCTCCCCCTCTACCTTCAGAGCCCCCGCCCCCATTACCGTTATCGCCACCTTTTCCACGCTCCTTGTCACCGGAACGACGACCACCTATACAAATGCTACATCTCGTCTTGCCGCCTTCAAATATGACTGCAGAAAACACCGCTGATGAAGGGGAAATGGATATGGACATGTCGGATTCTGATTAATTGATCGTCATACTTAGACATCAGATACACAATATACTCTGTAAACTATGTAACAATTAAGCTGATCCTTGTTCTAAGAGCAAGTTTCTTTGTAGAGAGGAATGGGGAGAGAGTGGACATGTTGAATTTTTGTAGTGATACATATCGAAGAGCACAATTTGCAATGAAAACATAATATCGATCTCATAACATTTACGACAGAAAATACTGAGCCCCACATGACAGGTAACCCTCTTTTTGACATTCAGAACGCGACCTGAGATACCAGTCCGTCCATCTCACGGTCCCAGCAGCGATGCTTGCTAACCTCATTTGCAAAGTTGGAAACAAAGCCCTTGGGGCCTGCCACAATTGCGACGATATCAGACGCAGCAGAAGTGACGCCGTACTTGCCCGTCGTTACAACACCGTAGGAAGAAACCACATCGTCAGTCCCCGCAGGGTCAGCGAATTTCATGTCAGGTAGGGCCACCGCGTGCTTAACTACAGCCACACCTTAATTTCTCGCAGTCAGAATACTAAACTTTTGGAGCGACAAAAGGACTAACCGTCACCGATTGCGCCGATAGCCTTGCAATGGCCAAATGCCTCCCTGACCCAATGCACCGTCCTTCCATTCGCGATAAGCGCCTTTGCGTGCTTCTCACCAGACGGGATAAACAGTGCATCGAACAACGTCGACCTCTGACTCTCGAAATGATGATCCACAAAAACACTCGAGCCCGACAGTGGCTTAACCTCGCCCCTCCTCGGCCCGACCAAAAATGTTATTGCACCCAACCCCGACAGCGCGGTGCGCACGGCCTGCACATCTGCGCCGTTGAACCCGTCTGCGACGAGGATCGCAATCCGCCTGGACTTAATCGTCGGTTTCTTCGGCATATAATAAACCTGAGAAAGCCCGGGGGACTTCTTCCCATGAGGACGACGGATGGTGCCAGGCGGATGCTCAGGGAGCGCGCCACCCACTTTGTCCGAGACGGCACGAGCGAGGTCCATCGAGATATTCGGGAGCACGTTGTTCACGTATGTTTTGTACACGACGGGGTCGTCGCAGTGGCTGAGCTCGAACCCGATACCAGCGACGAGATGAGCTTTCTCGTATGGGGTCAAGGAGTTGTAGAATAGTTCGGCTTGGTTGTAATGCTCTTGGAATTTTTTACCGCGCATGCGCTCCTTGATCCCGTTGACTTTCTGCGGATATTGGGCGTATCCGCCATCCTTAGGAGGAACGGGATGACCGATGTCCTTGCGGTTTGGCCAATAATTAACTTCACTGTTAATAATGCGTTCCTGATGCTGGCCTCCGCGATGGTGGTTCAGGACGGGGCATACAGGTCGATTAATGGGGATCTACAGAAACGATAAACTTTCAGCAATATTATCAGTGGCAGCTACCCACCTGTTCCCAATTAATTCCCAGTCTGGTGATCTGCGTATCAAAGTACGAGAAATTTCGGCCATGAAGAAGAGGATCGTCGCTAAAACCGACGCCTGGAACGACATGAGAAGTGCAGAAAGCCACCTGCTCAGTCTCCGCGAAGAACTCGTCAACCGTGCGGTCCAAGATCATTTCCCCGAGGGTCTGAAGAGGCACCTCCTCCTCTGGCCAAACCTTCGTCGCATCGAGAATATCAAAATCGAACTTGTGCTCATCCTTCTCTGCGATGGTCTGAATAGCAAAGAACCACTTGGGAGGACAGCCATTTTCAATGGCTTCGTTAAGGTCCTTGCGATGGAAATCTGAAGGAGTACTCAGTCATAATGTGTTGAGAAGCATGCAAGTCAGCATACCGGGATCCTGCCCACCAATCTTAAGAGCTTCGTCCCACGTGAGACTGTGAACGCCAAGCTCTGGAATGAAGTGGAATTTGACAAAGTGACGCTCTCCTTTGGCGTTTATAAGCGTATATGTATTGACACCGAAACCTTGCATCATCCTGAAAGAACGAGGAATCCCTCTGTCTGACATGGCCCACATAACCATATGAGAGGCTGGTGGCACATATTTAAAATGACGTCACACAGGAGGCATAACCACGTACCCTCAGGCTGAAGACCGACAAAGTCCCAGAAGTTGTTGTGAGCAGACTGGCCTTGAGGAACTTCATTGTGAGGCTCGGGTTTAACTGCATGAATAATATCGGGGAATTTGACAGCTTCTTGGATAAAGAAAACAGGGATGTCATTCCCGACAATGTCCCAATTGCCCTCATCCGTATACATCTTGACAGCAAAACCACGAACATCACGAACGGTGTCCTGCGAACATATGAGACTTTCGTGTGGAGCAGTATGACGGGTTGACGAACCGCACTGCCTTTGGAACCTTGCACCGTGCTAAAACGAACAAAGACGGGAGTTGTACGCGACGAATCAGTCAACACAGGCGCAAAGGTAAACTTTGAAGCGCTACTGTCGTATACTTTGAAGTATCCATGGGCAGCGGATCCGCGTGCATGAACAACGCGTTCTGGAATGCGTTCATGGTCAAAGTGATGTATTTTCTCACGGCTAATCTGATCTTCAAGCAGCGAAGGACCAGTTGTGTCGCCGTTAGAGACCTTTAGCCTAACACTTGTGGTCAATAACTTTTAAATGATATGCGAAATTGGGCTCACCAAGTATCTGTATCAGAAATCTTGACACCATGATCCGTGGTAAGACCACTGGAAGCACTGGGTGTCGTAGTAGCTCTATTCAAATCAGTGATTTTTCCTGTGGACATTGCTTTGGTAAATGTGTCTTTCATGGACTGTGCGATGGACGCCATGAGAAGGGCAAAATTTGTCGCACTCGTTTATATGCTTGTGGAAACATGATGTCAAGATGTACGCCGCTTCATGATTGAGCTGAATCAAGTTCTAGGCATCGATGACATCACGACACATGCACTGCGGACGAGGTTATTTTGAATTCGAACAGAAAGGCAATACGACAATACCTTGAGGCTAGAGATGACAGGGGAGGCCCTGTAAAAGACCCGTGATAGACAACAAAACCAATATTTTGAATAGTTCCTACTGCAACTGCGAACAATCCACCTTCAGTCCCGTCCATTTCGGCTGGGATAGGGTTCTTGTGGTACAGCCAACTTCTTAGTGTCATATAAAGAGCATCCTACCATAAGGTTACTTGAAT
>JABAJV010008644.1:0-35415 GCA_018854895.1 Tricholoma furcatifolium
CTGACGGTGCACTCGGCGCGCCTCGAATATTGTGAAATTCAATGATTTTTTTGCATAATCTTGTTGAGGGCATGTATGAGTCTTGCCGTGCTTTCCTGACTGTGACATTTGTGACAACGCCGAGTGCACCGTCAGGCCATAGTATGGGAGTAATGACTATGCAAATGGGGGTCGAAATTCACGTTCGTGTCTTCTGCCTCCAGTAACCGAATTGGCTTCTAATCCAGCTGCCAGGAGTCTTTATCTTCGTTTTCCATCATATGAGAGTGAAAGGCACATTTATGCCAAAGAGCTCTGTATCAATATTTGTAAATCGTGTTCGAATTAGCTAAAGTAAGTGGTATTCGTTCCTATTTTCCCTAACCATCTATATGTCTAAGGCCTCGGCTTTCACCAGCAGAGTGCACTGTTGGAATGCACGTTTGTATTGGAAGTGGTCGATGTTGTCTTCTTTTCCCAGAGCACTAACTCAAAACAGTTTAGTAGTTTTCTCGTGCCATGTCTCGAAGAATTCGTTCGTTCCTGACAAACAAGGGTGGTGTGGGAAAAGAACTAAGAGAGCGCTCAAATGACGTTGACAACCCCTGTCACCGAGATCACGTGGATGCATCAACTTGCACCAGCGGACCTGCGGCACACTCATTTTCAACACCCTTGGAACTATGTATGGAGGTCATGATGCCAATGCGTATATGCCTCTCCTTATTAGTTGTTCTGAACGGCATTGTTAACGACGATGCCTCTGTTTGTACGGTACATTCCGACTAGGATTTGGCTCCTCGTTTGCTTTTGCTCAACCAGGTCTTCAATTTCTTAGCTCTTTTTCAAACC
This sequence comes from Tricholoma furcatifolium, assembly GCA_018854895.1. Lineage (NCBI taxonomy): Eukaryota > Fungi > Basidiomycota > Agaricomycetes > Agaricales > Tricholomataceae > Tricholoma > Tricholoma furcatifolium. Next base: position 832 of record JABAJV010008644.1, read on the forward strand.
TTGAAGGGCTTAGAACGGCGTTCCGCGTGAATCTTCTTTTTTTACATGACCCATTCCATCAGATGCATGGGCGAGTACTGCTTACTCGTCTGCAGGATCTACTTTACTGCACTGCTTCTAACGAATAGGTGACGCGAGAAATTATAATGCCTTTTTTGGGCGGGATAACTTTCCAGTGGATATAAGGACAGACGCAAGTTCCTCAATCTTCAGCCAGCAAACCAGCTGTCTACCAACCTTCTCTCGTCTTACAGCCTCTGATAGCGATATCTCGTGAGTTCATTACCTGGGTCACTGTCGCCACCGGTGATCGCAGCTAACGAACGTCCTGATTTCTTCCTGACAGATAAACCATGTCCGTTACGTGCACAGTCGTCGTAGGCCAAGGATCTGGGCAGTACTGGGGTACTCTGGTTGCCTCGAACTTTAGCGGTAGCGTTCAGAGCTACCTTTACATGGAGTTCAACTCCCCTTATCCCGTCGAGGATAATGGTTTCAACTTTGCAAATGTACCGTGGCCAACAACTGTAACGTCCAGCGTCATTGCCAACCAGAACCTCGGTTCCTCGACGTACCTCGTCCAAGTGAGATTTGTCTTCAGTCAGCCATACACGTTTACTGGCGGAGAGCAACTCACCATCGGTGTCGGTGGAGACCTGACCCAGGACCCTGAAAAGTGGACGTCTTCATTCGTACTTTCCGCCGATCCTGCTGGCACTGTGGATATTCAATGCGCAGCTGCTCCCGACCCGGGATTGGTCGGCTACCAGCAGGAGTTGACTTTCACTCAAGGGGCTCTTGTCGTTGTCGTCGCCCTGACGCCAGGATCATCCTCCTCGATTCAGCTCATCCCTGGTACCTACACCGTTACCGCCGCCGAGCTTGACAACGAGGATCAGACTATCGTCGCTCCTGCCCAGGTCTCTTCTTCCACGGTAACTGTCGTACTCAACCAGACGACAGACCTCAGCGTTACTTATGGCACGGTAGCCTACTACAGCGCACTCCAAGTGGTGATTAGTGACATCGATCCACTCCAGAAATTGGGTGCTCCATTCCACGTTACAGCGAAGACATCTGACCAGACGATTGCCGATTTCTGGAGCCCGAACAATTATACGACTACCTTGCCTCGCTTGCCCTCCTCTGGAACCGTTACCGTTAGCGTCGAGGCAATCGCTCTGAACGACATTGGGTATTTGTTCAATCCCCAGACCGTTCAACTATCCGGCACGGTACAGACAGTCACTTTCTCGCAATATGACGACACAGAGCCTATTGATACTACAGGCTTCGTGACGCTTCCCATCGTAGTGCAGACTACCAATCCTTCTAACGCTACGTTAACCGTACGCCTTGTGCGCACCAACCAAGCAAACCTGGCCTACGCACAGGAGGTGGTAGCTCAGGCGGGGACCACCAATTTCGAGGTGTTGGTAGCCCCAACGCAGTACACAGTTGATGTTTCGAACTTCATCTCCGACTTCACTGTCTACGTTGTTTCATCGCCATCCACGCTGACTGTCGCCGCCGATGGCTCGACAACCTTGCCGTTGTCGATCGACACTGGAGCCAATCTCAAGGTCGCCGGTTTCCCTGATTTCTTGAGCTTTGGTGGCTGCTCCGATCTCCCGGTCAACGATACAGATGTGCCCGACTTCGTGAGGGCTCGCGCATCCTCCATCTTCAAGTACGCTGGGACTGACGGCGCGGGCGATCCAGCCCAATACCTGCCTCAGGATCTCGCTACTGTCAACACCATTAAGCGTGCTGCTGCCGTGCAAGCAGGGCTCCCCGGTCAGGATGTGTTGCCTGTCATGATCTCTTACACGTGCAATTTCTCTGGCGGCGGTGTCTCCAAGTTTGATACCAGCTCCTGGCCCACTGAAGCGGCACACAGCTTCGGAAACTTGATCCAGTCGCTGTTGGATGCGAATACTACGATCGCCGCCAACCCTGCTATACGTGGGATAGGTTTCGTCGTCAACCCTGATTTCATCGGTGAATGCGAAAAGAATAAACTCACAGCGTCGAAAGTGGTACGCGTCCGTGGACCATTGCAAGACGCTCTGGACTATAGGCGCGACCATGACAATCACCCTGATATTCCTCAGGATATCCCTGACACCATCGACGACACGCTGGCTGGCTACATCCTTGCCGTCAACTGGATTATGCGTGCTATTCCGTCGGCACTTTCCTTCTCATTCACCGTCACCTTTGGATGGCAGGTTAATCTGTGGGGTGATCCTACCACGGATGGCGCAAAGTGGATTTACAATAGCAGTATCGACCCAGCCACTGTCGCTGGGAACATGGCCGCCTACATCCAGAGCCTGTCGGTATATGGCAATGCTGATTACTGTCCCGACTTCCTTGCCATTGACCGCTACGAGCGTGACGACTTTGTGTCCGAATGCTATTTGAATGGCTATTGCTTCGGTTCCTACGAGTGGCCACGCTTCTTCGACTTCTGCGAGCAACTCAGCGAGAAACTCAAGGTACCAGTTATGCCTTGGCAGATTCCGTCGAGCCATACGCCTCTCACTTCCGACTCGGTCGCCGACAATCTTGACCCCCAGCACTGGGGCACGGGCGGTAGTTACGTTTTGGGCGATACCCAGCTCAACACCAGCATCCAGAATATCAACCGAGCCATCCTGGCGCTCGATTTCCATGGACTTGTCTGGACTTACGCAACTGCGGAGGAAATGTTCAAGAGGGTGGCGTTTGACTGGTCCAAGCCAGCCTATCGTGACTTCCCCTTGCGCGGCATCTTTGCTGTGCTTCTCGGCGGAGGCTCGACGACCGGTATCGCCTCTGACATTGGCAACGCTGTTCCGTTCGTCACAGACAGGTTGCACGATTACATGGAGAATCCCATCTCCCTCGAGAATACTCCCCCCAGCGTCTAGGTTGCAAAGTCATAATGCGAAACTGAATGAATCTGAAAGTGTATGTAGTTTGAATTGAATTGTACTTGTACGTATAACGCGGTGTTTAGCTACGAAATGTACCAATGTTGTTGTCCCCCCTTGGTTGAATTGAGTTGGTTCACGTGACATCTAGAAGGTTCGACGCGACTCTTGAGGACGCGCGTCTGGACGCGTCAGTTCTTTGGGTGAGTCATTGACGCGCGTCTTTTACTCAGCAATGCCACTGGTTACATATAAAACCTGGGCCATTGTGCTCTATTTCTTTACTACTCATTTCTACACAGGAGCTCCATCATCTCAACAATGTTCCACTACGCCACTCTTCCGCGTTCTTACTCCTACTCTTCAGTCCCACTAGATCCCCGTGATCGCTATCTGGCTGCTCTAGCATCTGCCAGGGCTACAGAGACAGAATATCTCGCTGCAGAAGCTGCACAGCGCGAGGAAGTCCATCTGCGCCGTCGCCTACAAGAATTGCAGCATCGCAAGTTCTTTCAGTCACGTTACGATTATGGTCTAAGCCCGAACTACGACCCATACTTCTCTACAGAACTTCGTCGCCAGGCCGAACTGGAGGAACAGCTTCGTCTTGTAGCTTTGAAAGAGGCCGAACTCGCTGAGCGGCGCCGTAGGGAGGAGGCCGCTCGCCAGTTAGAAGAGGCGCGCCTTCGCCGAGCTCGGGAGGAACGCCTTCGCTTATTGTTAGAGGAGGAACAAGCACGCTATGACGCCGTTCTTACGCGGCCAGTCAGAGTAGTTCAACACCCTCGTGTTGGCAGCAACGAAGTGAGCCAGTTTAAACACTTACCACCGATCAGTTTACTGACATAGAATCATCTCATCCAGTTTACGTGTCAAAGGCCCCGCCAGCAGGCTACTTCACCGTTTAATTCTTCTCGTCAAGCCCTCAAGCCCGCCGTTAGTGTGCTGGTACGTCCTTGCGTCGAAGTATTACGTTCTCTCTCTAAGACGTTGCTCCAGGTACCACATCTTGCGAACGATGATAGTCTGACCGTATTCGTCAAGCAACTTCTCGGTAGCCTTGCATCCGAGACCGATGCAGTGAAACCCAAGGATACTACTCCACTTCAGCAAACGCATCCCAGAGCCAGTACTTCGCAGAGCCAGACTTCTAAGCCTGCTGCTGTTGAATCTAATCCCGCTGCTCCTCAACCTGAGCCTGCCGGCGCCCATCAGAGGATCCTCGAGCAGTTCTTACCCTTCCTTGGTCTACCTGTTCCGCGTTCTACCGACTCAGCCTCTACGCCAGTTTCTTTGGGCGAATTCGAGAAGCTTCTTGCCGAAGAGTTCAACAAAGTCTTTGGTCACGCCGAGTCGGAGCCTGTCAAGCCTGCTGCTACAACTTCATCTGTAGCCACCCAGTCATCTGAGAAGTCACCAAAGGCTATTCCAACGCCGGCGAACGCCAATACAAGTCAAAGCGCTACAGGCTCCCTCAAAGAGCAGCTCGAAGCTCGCCTGAACAACGAGTTCCACTCTGAAGTGCGGGACACCATCCAGGCCATCTTTGCCTCTCTTCAGGACGCAGATAACAATGATTCTGCATCATCAACGTCGCCTAAACCATCTGCATCGGGCACCAAAGAGACCGTCAATGGCGGTGCTTCATCCCAGCCTGCCAATCCTAGGGGAGATTCTGCGACACTCAAGGAGCAACTGGAAGCTCGACTGAACAACGAGTTTGATGTCGAAGTTAGGGACACCATTCAAGCTATCTTCGCCTCCCTCCAGGACGCAGGTGCCTCTACGCAATCCGGCCCCAGCAGCTCATCGGGCAAGGGCAAGGCAAAGGCTGGAAACTCCTCAACGGCCACTGATTCTGACTCCGTTAACACAGCTACGTCCAAATCAGTTGCCAACTCCTTAGATCAAGTCCGCAATATCGAAGCCGCCTTCCACGCGCTCGAGTCCGATTTCACTTTCCCTCTCACTCTCGATTTCATCACCGCTCACCTCTCCTCATCTTCCGCCTCTCCCGACTCTGCTTCGTCATCCGATTCTGAGAGCTCCAGCGTGACCACACACCTTGCGTACACTTCGCGTAACCATCCCGTGCGCTTCTACGAACAGGCTCTCGGTGCGCTGCTCACGCAGCTCGACTCAATCGAGAGCTTTGGAAACGAGACGCTCCGCGCGACGAGGAAGGAGGTCGTAGATCTAGTTGAGAAGGCGCTCGAGGAGCTGGAGAAGGAGGTTGACGGACGGTGGAGGGCCAGGGTTGCCAAGGAGGCAAAGAAGGCAGCTCCTGCTCCTGCTGAGCAGGTTGAAGCTGAGCCCAAAGATGAAGCCGTTCCTTCTGAATCGCCCAGTACAGCTCTTGAATCCGAACCTACCGTCGAAACGGACGCGTCTCCCGCTGAAGCAGAGCAAGCGCAAGCAATTGTGACCCCAGCATCGGACGCGCAGCCCCAACCTGAAGTTGCTACTACTCCTTCGTCAGAATCCTCAGCCCAGCCTGAGGCACCATCTGATTCCCCTGTTGCCCATAATGGCCCAACTTCAGAAACACTAGAAGACGCTACCACCCCCGCCGAAGCCCCGGCTTCAGCTGACGAATTCCCGCCATCTCTTTCCGCATCATCAATCACAGTCAAGGGATACGAAGTCAGCGATGACGCTGACGCCGAGAACCTAGCTGTCGCAGCCTCCCCCACTGGGGAGTCAGGCGAATCTACGGAGGCGTTCCTCTTGGCTTCTGGCGGCGATAGCGAAGCTGCATCCAAACGCCCCAATTATAAGGACAACGAGGACGCTGTCAGCGACTGGTCGGAGGTTGAAGCGTAAGGATCGTTATAACAAGGACTAAATGAATATCTCGCCAGTGTAGTCTTATCATGTACATATTATCTTCCCCTGTAGTCATACTCACAATATAATCAAAGAACTCCATCCAAACCATTTTGAATCGGCAAAAATCAAACTCAGAAAGGCTTTCCGACCTCTTGCAATTGTGGGCCGTTGGTCAGGCATTTCTTAACAGTATGACTTTTGTCTGTGGCGCATCATGTTACCAAGTGCTCTCAGTGCCCAGGCTGTCGACGACTACAATCTCGAGCTATTTGTCTCTTCCCGAGGCTCTGGAGATGATGTGGTAATTCCCGAACAATTATTGTGGACAGTCGAAGCGGCCTTGAGCGGCGCTGAGTCAAAGAGTTTGTTTCACCAATCTAAGAAGTACCTTGAGACCAAGCTCGAGATTGTCAATGCAGTCTTTTAAATATGCAGAATCCTTCCTTCACATGATGTCGAGGCGCGCGTAGTTTCGTTATAGGGTAATACAACAATAAATCTGATATTAGTACGATATGGTAAGTATTTCCCCTTCTTTCAAGCCCTTCCACCCTTCTTCTTCTTGTTCACAACCTTGAATCCCCATTCTGGCTGTGCAGGCTTTGGTGTAGCCTTAACTACATCCGCTATGGAGACTGGTTTGTTGGCCGACTTTCCTGCTGCAGCTCCGTTGGGCCTCGCAGCAGCATCGGCTTTACGCTTGGCGAAGAACTCTGCAGCAAAGCGTCGACCATCCAGCGTTGTACTGTTACTATATATGATATCGGCAACAATATCGGTCGTAGCTTGGTCCGCGTCAACGGGGAAGGAAATAAGCATCTCCATGATCTCGTCCACTGTAGGTCGACATTGATCAACAAAAACAAAATACACTGGACAAGAGATTATGCTCACCGTTCACGCTATTGTTTAGCCCCTTCAAGCTCGTACTAAGCCATTTCATGAATTCCGAAGACGGCGGAATGAGAACTTCATCCTTCGGGGTGGAACTAAGAGCGGAGGTTTTAACGGCAGGTGAAACCGAAGCTGGTCGTGGAGTAGGGACATTGGCTTTCGGACGAGCAGTAGCAGGAACGTTTAACGGTGCGGTCGGTGGTGCAACGGCCGGGCGAGCAGGGAGAGCGGCTGCGTTATGTTTCCCATTGGCTCCAATAGTGGTCCAGGCTCCTCCTGCTTGCGATGCCGGAGGGGCGGGTGCGACCTTGAATCAAGGAATTAGATTGAGGCTCCCAAACGACGAACAAAGCAAGACCCACCTTCTGTGTAGCGTCTGCAGGAAGCCTACGCGCTGCAGCCGCCGCAACAGTTGCAACCGGTTCTTTAGCAGCAGTTTTCTTCCGCCTTTCTTCTTCCTCTTGAATCTCCTTCATAGTTTTCTTAGCAGTGACAACTTTTGCGGCGTTGGTCCACACTGGCGCAGCGGCAGCAGTAGAGGCAGCAGTCTCTTTCACAGACGCCGCAGGTCGCGAGCCTGCCTGTGAAGTTGGAAGTCCCCATGATGCAGTAAAGGCTTGACCAGCATCCTTATTCTCAGCGACAGGAGCTGTAGCACGGGCAGCGCGCTCCCTCTCCCTCTCTGCAGCCTTCCGAGCCTCTGCCTTCTTAGCCTCATCCTCCTGAATATCCCTTAGGCTCATAGAAATGCCCGAAGGTTTTGCCTTTCCTTCATCTTCTTTCGCCCACGGAGCCTTGGGAGCGGGGGTGGCGGGAGGAGCAATGGGCGAAGCTTCCTGAGCAACGACTGGAGTTTCTGGCACTTTTACTGCTGGAACTGGCTGAGCCGAAGGTGTCTTTGATTTCGATTTTGAAGAAGTAGTAGGTTTGGGTGCTGGTTCTGGGGCTGCTTCGGCCTCGACGACTGGTGCTACTACAGCGGAGTCCGAAGGTTCTGGCTTTTGGGCAGCTTGCTCCTTCGCGCTTGCAAGTTGCTGCTGCTGTTCATTGTGCTGCCCGAGATTGCTGAAAGTAAGGCTATCGGGGACAGTTGTCGTTTTCCAATCCTCAGCTACCTCGTTCGATGGTGGTTGCCAAGACAAGGATTCGTTCGCTTGTGAGCTGGGTCTAGAAGGCTCGCTAGGTGGACCCCAGGGCGAAGACTCGACAGTAGAAGGGATGCTGACAGTGTTTGAAGCGGTGGGATGAGCTGAATCGAAGGGTCCTCGTCTGGGTGCATCATGAGACCAGGGCGATTGTGATGGTGCAGGGCTCGAATGAATATCTGACGAGACTGTTTGGGGCGTAGAAGCTTGCAGGCCATATGAATTTGAAGGGGGTTGCTGGTATTGGGTGGCAGGTGACGGCGCATAATGTTGAGGTTGCGAGGGGCCATTCACGAAGGAATTGTAGTTGCCATTAGGGAATGAAGACCCATCTCCGTACACGTCTTGGGGAGGTCCGAATATATTGGCAGATGTAGGGCCGAAAGGAGAAGGGAAAGGATCGATTGAATTGCGATTTCCATCCAAAGGTCCAGCATTCCATGCTTGGCTTGGACTATAGGTGCGAGTGTAGCCAAAACCATCCCCAATAGGCCCTCGATTGACGACATTGTTGAATGCGGCAGTTCTCATGGCGAGAGAAGGGTCAACGGAAATGTCGTTGAAGTTGCTTCGGCGATTGAAAACGTTTGAAGGGTCGGGGAGTCCATAAGAGGGGGCGCGATTAACGTTGTCTCCGTAAAATGCTCCTCTACCTCCAAATGCACTGGGGTCGGGCGAACCATTCCCGAAGCGACCTGCTCCAAATGACGACGACGGAGAATCAGAGGGATTGGAGCCAAAACTGTCCAAAGTTGAACTGCGCAAGTTTCGTATAGGTGCTGGTTGGTATGGCCCGCTGAACAAAAGTGGATCTTGTCCTTGAGAATCACGGTGCAGGGGCAAGCCAGGTGGAATGACAGGGATAGGAGGTACCACGAAGATTTTGGTTCCACCGTGACGTCTGACAAGCTCATCTACAGTAGCCCATTGCGTGTCGAGATGTGTACGCTTCACGGGCAGATCTCCGGTAAAATAACCATCTTCAAACCATTTCTGCATCAATTCAGCCTTGAATGGACCTGTAGAGGAAGCATTCGTTAAATTTGGACATGACAGGTTAAAGGGGCATGTTCACCTTGTATTTGTCCGGAGGGGTCTTTATATGACCACTCAACAGACGCTAGGTCAACAGTCGCAGCAGGGCTAGTACTGGCAGGCGGACGGTTAACAGGAGCCGGAGCTCCCGAACCATTCACATTCAACGACGCGTTTGAAATTTCAACCGTAGAATACGCGCCGTTGACCAGCGAAGGGCTACTGGCAGCATGCTCGGTGGTCGTATGCTCGGGGTCACGAGGTTCTTCTGCTGCGTGCCGATCATTGTTGGACTGGTCTTCCTCTTCCTCTCGAATATCAGTAGTTTTGCCCTCAGGAGGGTGATCGGTCCCTCCAGCCTCCCGAGATGTGCCAGTGTTAGCCTTCAAAGACGCTTCAGATGCACGACGCCGGGCGACCCAGGATTCACTTCCTCCCAAAACCCCGTCAAAGCCTGATGCAAAACCGGAACCACGTCGAGGTGACGGAGCAGCATCGCGAGGTGAAGCTGGTGGTAAATTGGACAACGATTGTTTGCGAGGAATTGTTAGAGAGGGTTGTTCTAAAAAAAGTTAATACACGAGGACAGGTGGCAGCAGGAAAGATTCACCTCGTCTGAGAGAACCAAATCGATCTCTCATAGGACTGCCTGCTGCCGAGGAAGGACTATTGAGGTTGTGACGGGATCTATCATTGGCCAGGCCCTGCGTATTGAGAGGAGAGAGTAAATCAGAAGATTGACGTCGACGGAGATCTGAATTGAGAGGCCCCTGGAAAAGCTGTAATATTTACAATGAGGTCTGCAAAATTTCCAAAACATAAAGGGTGTATAGAAATGTGCGCTACCTTCTTTTCAACATCTCCCATTTCGCGCAACCCGATTGGGTCCGTGCCAACCTCACGAACGACACCTTCCCATCTCTCAACTTCAAGACCGAGGCTGCCTTTACCACCACCCTCTCTGTAGATCCTCAATAATTCCTCCCTGGAATATCTGAAAGGGTGGGTTTCGTCACGTTTCTCGGGTTGTTGGGGTGGCGCAGGCGAAAGTAAGGCAGAATAGGTAGACGCGCCCGAAGAAGGATTTGGAGGGGGCGATGGGGCCTGTGGGCGCGTTGGTGTCTGCTTTGCGCGCATCCATTCGGGGCCAAAGTGCATGGTAGTCGAAGACATTGTGGTATTCAAGCGACAGGATAATGCGAGTAGCTGTGTTAGCTTTTTTTGAAAATTCCTTTACTTTGAAAAGGTCAGGTCACACGTGCAAAATATTTGGCACCGCCTAGATGGGGTTATTTAGGGCAGGTCTACACCTCCAATAAATACTTTCTACACTAGTCATTATTCCATTTTTACCCGCCATACAGCTATCGGGAGAGCTTCAAAGGACATCAGTCACGGCCCCGACAGAATAGGGTCACTTGCTTACCTTGTAATTTAAGGGCTCTAGGAATGATGAAAACAACCAACAAAATCACTCCAAGAATCATACAGAGGGCAGACATGGCATAGTATCCATCACGATGAGTGATACACACGCCGTTGATATCTTTGCACATTGCCTTTCCGTGGTCCGAAACACATTCAGTCGCTATTAAAAGTATCAATGCCTGTTGCAAGACGACAACATATATATTGTACCTTTGATGTCGATACCTTCAGCAACCTTGCATGTGGCATCACTCAAAAGATCCACACCTGCGAAAGAGTCAGCATTCAGACCTTTCCCGAGGAGTTAACCAAGCTCACCCTTAAGCACGAACCACTTCGGCCAAGTGCCACCCATGTTGGTAAATGTATTCAAAAGCTGTCCAAAATTAACTTTGCTTTCACGATGCGTCAGGCTGGAGAAACGTACAGTCATGTATGTTCCGCCAATGAGAGGGTCAGAGATGCGTGTATGGAAGGCAGAGATGCCAACAAATTGAACAGTACTATAAGAAGTCAGGGTCAGCCTGAAGAGTGTGACGAGCTCAACTTACGATGCAAAAGATGAAAGTACAGTATGGATAATTAAGAAAAGGAAGAATCCAGTAGAGATCGGCGGTGTAGGGAACCAGAGAACGATCAGAGTAGCAACGAGGGTCAGGGCCAGGCGAGGCAGGAAAGCGATTAACCATGGCCGAAGGGGTTTATCGCCTCTTGACCATTTCGCCGCAAGCCATCCACCCATGATTTGGAAAGGGAAGTCGATCAGGACGACAAGAGCCAAGTCTTCCCGCTTGAAGCCCTTTTCTACCATTTTCAATCCAGTTACCGCCTCGTTGGCAGCAAATCCAATTTTCGCGACAAGATGTATCAAGACGAGAATTTGCACGTCTGGGAATGGATGAGTTTTAACACCACATACGGGAAAATAGCACCGTACGTCGAAGTCTACAGATTGTCCATATAGTTTTGTAGACGGCCTTGATACTCATATCTGCTTCATTGTCAGGTTCCTTATCCTGGAATAAAATTTAGTCCAACTTCACACTTCAGGTAGATAGAAGAATAAGAATCTTACCTCCTTTTTGAAAAAAAGAAGCCAAAATGTCACAGCGTAGCACATAATACTCCAAAACTTTAGATACGCTGACAAAGTGAGATGCGGAACATGCCATTTTGCACTGACAACCATTAGAAATCGCTTGAAATCGCTTAAACGCGACTCACGCAAAGGCTTCGCTGTTAAACGCAAGGAAGACAGTGAAGGAAGCGAAGAATCCCGTGTTGAGGCCAATAGTTTGACATGTCGAGGCATAGGATAAACAATCTTGGGAAAGGAGAGTGAGGGCCCAACCTGCGCAAATATTCTTCGTTTAGACCATATACATTGGTCAGGGAATGAGTCCTAACCGTCAACAGCAATATCTAAAGAAATACTTCAGTATAGAAATGGCACCAATATAATATATTAGCGCACCTTGAGTTGCAGAGAAGAATACTAGTGATGTGAAGACAGTCGACAGCTCAATAATATTATCGGCCGGCTAGGGGAAGAGTGTCAGAACAACGCCACAAGACCAAGAGCTGTTAGCTACATTGTCAAGTAATTTTTGGACGTTTAAGGAAATGTATAGCATCAGGCTTCCGACGATGAACTGCATTGGTATTATCCATGATTTCCGTCGTCCAATCGATGGAATATATACGGAGTCGACTATAGGCGACCATAATAGCTTGAGTGAGTAGGGATAACTTGCTAGAGAGAACGTTGCTAGTTGGGAATACGATAGATGTTCGCGAAGAAGGAAAGGTACGGAGCCTACGGGGAGGTCAGAAGGCAAATTATAAAGTACGACAGACGACATACCGAGAGCTAAACCCAACTATGTAGAAAGTTCTCAATCCACTAGTTGAAAAGGTGAAGACAGAAAGACACGTACCGGTACGCCTTGTATAAGGTCTATTTACGTGCCATGTTAGAGCTAACTCGCTTACTGGAGATCGAAAATCATGAAACTCACACAACACACATAATAACACCATATTCCACTTGTCCTTGGCCCCTATACTTGCCTTGCGAGGGCTGACTTCGTCTTCTACGTCGTCTAGATCTCGTGTTGCCTCATCTCTCTCTTCTTCTCCCAGCAAAGTAAGTTCGACTCCTTCCCTGTCTTCAAAAGGAACGCGTGGGGATCGCGGCGTTTTAGGAGTTCGCGGATTAATTTGAATGCTGTTGAGAGACGAGGACACTGCCATCGAGTTGGAGGGAATAGAGGTCGGTTTCATGTCCTCGTATGGCTCTGCGAGTTCTGGACCGGAAACAAGTTTGTCGGATATCTGTGCCCGCTCTACGGCGCGGCGACAGAGAAGAGGAGACCGAAGATATGGGTATTGGGGGATTGAAGAGAGTGGTGATCGTGTTGGCAAATGCCAAACAAGTAGAGGGGTACACGTGGCTATTTTTGATCACGCACACATGTTACAGATTCCTTTGTTCCACCTCCTCGAAACTTGGGTCCAGATGGAGACTTCAGTGCCTTCGTTAGAACAGACGCGCATCAGGAAATACGTTCTGTGGATGTCCCTGGGCTTGTGGATTCACGTGTAACTGAACCGACTTCTTTGACGGACGGAAAATTAGCGACCCGCTTTTGACAAGCATATGGATCATGAATGAAAAACGCTCCAAATACGATCTAGGCAGACTCTAGCACTCTGTGTGCAGGCTTTTCTATACGGATCTATTTGCTGCATGTGCTTTGCAGTGGTAAAACCTTTGGCTCTTCAAGCCTTCTTGCCTTGCAAATGTCAAACTTCACCCTTTATGAGTCAATAAGCCCGAATAATCGGGATGCGATCAGTTCGACCACAGAGAACTACAAGGTACGCTGCCAGTATGTCGCTCCAGCTGACCCGCGCAGCTCTGCTAGAAGAATTCTAGACCCCGGAAGCAACCATGAGGCTCGCCATAGACTCTTTTAGGAATAGGCCGCCACTAGATCCATTGCTTGCGCACTGGCTTCAATTGAGGAAAATGGTGTTGCAGTAAGCTTGAAGCTGGACAGGCTCGGTCTTTTAATATTTTTTCTGCTTTGCAGCATCCTCGACAGCCCTCCCTCTTGTGTCAAGAGATTTCCAGATCCACCACACTGAGCGCCGCAGAATAGCTTGTGCTAGCTCCTTCAAAAGTGACATGGCTTCCTCAACTTCGGACCATACTTTCTACCTGTCTGGTTACCCATCTGCCGTTTTTACCCTTCAGTTTTACACGAGATTGCATCTCTACAATTTTGAGGCAAACACTATCTCAATTGGACGCTGTCAGTCTAAAACTTGGAGTCGATAAGATCATGTTATGATCGAGACCGAATTCTCGCGAGACACATAAAAAGCCCCTAACAAGCATCGAACGAGTTAGCCTCCTCACACCATCCATGGCCGGGAGTTTCGTGTCGAACGTACTCATCGTCTGCTTAGGTTTTTCGTTGACGACCATTCTACATATCACCATTCGATTTATTAAACCCCGCCTTCTCTTAAAACACATCACAGGGCCACGAACTTCGTCTCTTATCTGGGGGGAAGAATGGGTGCTCTATCATACATCACCGGGTTCTGCATACCTTAGTTGGCACAAGGAGTTCGGCAAGGTCGTTAAATTTTCAGGTGCCTTTGGCGTTAGTAGTCGAAATTGAACCACATGCTTGACTTGTTGCTGACCTTGTTCTCGTTATAGCATCAAGTTTTGTCGATAACCGATCCGCGCGCAGTGTCTTTTATTCTCGGAGAAAATATCTACGCCTTTCCGAAACCCAATGGAGTGCGTGAGTGGTTTCGAGCCACCCTTGGGGAGGGAATTCTCTGGGTGGAAGGTAAAACAGTGACTGTTGTCTGGCCCCATAAATCGGCGGCTGACATTGTTTCATAGGCAAGACTGCTCATGAAAAACAGAGGCGCACCCTTGCTCCCGCATTGAGGTAAACAGTCCACTGGGAAATGCGGAACTTTGGTTTTAACCTGACTCTCAACTTCAGTCAACAGTCTGTCCGCAATTTGACACACATCTTTTACGAAACCTCATCTAAGCTGGCCTCCCAGTGGGCGATACTTTTTGACAGAAGCCACGCAGAAGAAATCGAAATAGAAGTCACGAACTGGGCTGGACGTTTCGCGTTTGTCTCTTCGCTTTGCCATATCAAAGAATCGTCACTGACCATTGCCATAGCTTAGATACTATTGGTCGCGCCGCCTTCTCTTACGATTTTGACTGCCTATCTGGAGGGTCCCGCTCTTTAGCAGAAGCACTGGATGGGCTTACCAACAGTGAAAACAGCCTGTCGTCTTTCTACATGCGAGCACTGTTCTGGATTTTCCCCTCGATCCTATCAATAGGGCAAAAAGGTGAAATGATACGGCGCACCAAGGAAGAGCTAGGTCTCATTGCCTCAAGAATGTGGAACGATGCCAAGACTGCTGGGGATGAGCAAGATAGGACCCTCATGGCACTGATGCGTAAAGTTTTGCCCCTTCCCTGTATACTTTGTGGAATTGACTTTCTTCCTTAATAGTCAAGGCAGACAGGACTTCGGGCACAAGGATGAACGAGGAGGAGATTGTTTCTCAGATGCGAACCACCATCTCTGCAGGCTACGAGACAGTCTCTGCAATAGTCGCTGTAAGTCAACCAAACAATGTCATAATTTATATTACGGCCTTGACCTGCAAAGTACAGTGGGTTTTGTATGAACTCTCTCAAGATCAGGCCCTCCAATCAGAGCTGCGTGAAGAAATTCATAACGCCTCGAACGCCTCTTTCGACGATCTGAATTCTAAATACCCGCTTCTCGACGCCGTCTTGAAAGAAACATTGCGCCTCCATCCTGCAATCCTCGAAAACCATCATGAGGCTGGGGGAACTATTGCTGTTCCTCTGTCGGAGCCCCTTCCTGGTACCACTGACATGCACCTCATCATTCCTGAGGGAACTACCATCGTTGTTCCACTCAATGTCCTACATACCGACGAAGCCATCTGGGGTTCCGATGCCGGAGAGTTTCAACCGCGGCGTTGGATTGAGCGCAGACAGACATTTACGGGCATTCAAGGTGGCCGGGAGCTTCTAACCTTTAGTCAAGGGTGCGTTCTATGCGCTGCTCAAGGAGGCTGACAAAATCATGTTCAATAGCCCTCGCGCATGCATCGGTAAACCCTTTGCTATAGCGGAGATCAAAGTACGTGAGGTTTTTACTTTTGTCTGCGAATGCTCATGTCACTCAGGCTCTCATTACTACTCTTCTTCCTCAATACGCGTTCTCTTGTCCCTACGAGATTGAGGCTTTTCAGAGCTTTGTTATTCGACCCCGTGTCAGAGGCCAGGGAGCTAGTTCACTTCCTCTCGTCGTCCGTAAGCTTTGATAATTTATATATGGAGAATATTTATATTATGTGGAATTAGAATATGGTGTTTCATGCTTATGAAGTGTTGAGTTGTCTCGCAATGAATGACCGTCAGAATTCAGTGAAGGAGTGTAGGAATGCAATGAATTCCGTCCTGACGGGTATACAATTAATTATTCATAGCTGAATTACTGCTAGGGATGATAGTTAGCTGGCACTTTCTAGAATGACGGTGGTATCTTTAGATTTTTAAAGCTCCAATATCCTCAAGTATGGTGAGAGAATTTGAGGAGGCACCCGTCTTTGGGGAACAGAGTGGCGATGATTCTAGCAATGAACGTCAATGAACTGAAGAGATCTCAAGATACAAAGATGACTTACTCGATTTCCTCGCTTAGCGGTGTAATTTCATGTTCGAAGTTCATCATGACTGAGGCCATGGCCAGAACTAGGACTATGTTCATTTGCGCATATTCCAGTCCAATGCATCGATGAGGTCCAGATCCGAAAACGATGTAGTTTTTGGGGTTCTGGTTCGCAGGACCTTCAGCATCCATCCATCGTTCCGGGTAGAGCTTGTCAGGTTCGGGATAGACAGAGGGGTCGTGTAAGGAGTTGTAGAACGAGGGAATAACCATGCTGTTGGCGGGGACCGTGTAATCATCGGAGATTGGGAAGGGCTTCGTTGTCTTGTATGGCACCTGGAAGAAGTAACGGTCAGGACAAAGTATATAGAGAGCCAAGAGTAGGCCAACCATAGTGACGGGGGGCATGACACGCATGCTTTCTTTAACAAAAGCATTGAGGTAAGTCATCTGCTCGATCATCTCGAGCGTGAGTGGCTTATCCAAATTGCCCTGACGAACCCTAATCTGCTCTTCGCGAACTTTCGCCAGCATATCAGGGTTGTCAGCCAGATGTTGGAATCCGTAAATTAAACCACTGCTCATGGCATCCTGAGAGGCGAAAAGGAAGGAGAAAATAACCATGGCCATCTCGAGATCACTGAAGTCCTTCTTGCCCTTGTATGTCGGGTCATTGAGGATTTGAACCCACTCGTCCAACATGCACTCGGGCTCGGCACCAGATGCCATAGACTGTTTGCTTCGATTTGCAGCAAGCTCCAGCCAGCGGAGGGCAACCTTGCGAGCCTGAACAGCTTTCCAAACTTTAGTACCGGGAATAGCAAGAGGGAAGTTGACGAGTTCAAGGGACTGGGTGATAGCCCAGTATTTTTCGTTGATTTCGAGAGCAGCTTCCTCCGTGATGTGCTTGCCACAAAACACACGTAGGGAGGTGTCCATGTTAAGGTGACGAGCGGTCATCATAATGGGCTGGGCTTCCGTCGTCGTTGCTGCAGTCGCAAGCCACTTTGCAAAGTGTTTGCGGGTGATGGCCTCCTGGATAGGGACGTAGATGCTATAACGGTCTCGGTTTGAACATGACTTCATCGAGGGGCATAAGTCACGTACCCAAGTGCCCTGCGAGTAAAGAGGCTGTTGAGGCCGCGGCGGTATGCAAGGTGATCTTTGCCAGTCAAGAAGACCCTATACGAGACGTGTCAAATCAAGATACAAATGGTTCAAACAAATAGAACCTACCAGTTTTCAGCCAGGAGAATCTGCTTGGCGGAGTGGACAAGGCAGGGTTCAGCGTATGATGGGGAGTTGAGAATTTTGCGTGAAAATTCATTGGAAGACGCCATCACAATGAAACTGGAAAGACGTTGAGTAGGAGTTGGTCTACCATGAAGTAAAACTCACATATTGAACACGCTAATTGCGCTCAAGGCCCCAGAATCCCATTGTTTCTTGTAGCCCTCCATGGTCGGACGCATGGAGTCAGCAAATTTACCAATGATAGGGATAGTCCAAGTCGCGCCTGGGAGATGGCGCTTTTTGTACCTGTAAACACTCTGCTCCAGAACGAGGAGTGACGCGACGACTACAAGAGACGTCCATAGCCAGGATTTGCCTTGGACAAGAGAAGGAAATGTAGAGACAGTGAAGTTGTAGAGGGGGCTGCTAGACGTCGAGGACGGCATTGAGGCAGCAATGGAGGCGTCCGACATGATGGGCAAGGAAAGCTTCCAAGATTCTCACCCACTTGCCGACTGATATAAACACCAAGCGTTATGAACTGATTTTTTTTCATCAGCCAATCATATTGCGCGTAACTGCTCGTTTAGTCAGCTGATATCACCAACCGGGGAGAACTGCCCTCCAGGTGCCTCTGAATTCAGCCCAGCGGTTGGAGTGCATATGGGGGACGACGATTGTGCAACTGTGATCATGACTGCCTGTCTGAGGGTATGATTACCTACTCTTGCAACGGGAACACAAAATATAAACTCAGTTTGCAGGGTCACTGTTAATCTTAACAAAATGGTGGCTGTCAAACAGGTTCATTAGGTGATTGCGCCGGAAGAAGAAGGGATAGCTAATAAACCATATTATAAAGTATGACTTCGAGGCGCAATGCAACTCCAGGTCCTCCCAAATCAACGCAAAAGAACGCTCTTAAAGTCCCAGAATTCCTGGAATCTACATATACGGGATCTTTAACTTAGCGATCAACAAACTTGCGAGGTTTACAAGAGGTTTATTTGGAAGGTGGAGTGTGTATCTAAGATTTTTTCTGGAGTCTGTGTGAGCTTCATAGATTGTGGCAGCGCTTGCAGAACCATTTCATTTGTTCACAATTGCTTTTGGAAAATTAGAGGACCGCATAAATTTTTATGCTCATGCCAGTCTGTAATGTACATAGTTATTGAGCGATCATTAACCCCTTTCTTCCCTGGGTATAGTTCGACGTGTACATTGTGGCGCAACTGTAACCACTGGCAATTTCAAGCGCAACGAAATCTGCTAGTATTTGGAAACGACCTTTGGAGCTCATCAGCCCAGTGCCTCGTTGGTCTCCTTTAATCCGCCTTCCTAGGACTAAAAACCTGTGGGTGGACGTTCACAGCGCGATCACATGACAATGACGACGGTGACGCTTCTCAACTCGACGTCATCGATGTGGCGCCCACTATAAAAGCCCTTGGTCGTCTGTGGCGATCTGGAATACTTGATCCTTCGTAACACCATGTTTAGAACCGTCGCTTCCGTCCGCTCCCCACCTCTTCGTTTTGCTTCATTTAGACCGGTCAATTACCGCACCCTTCATTCTTCTCCAGTTGCAGCAAAGACTGCGACAGAGAAGGTATCAGAAACTGCAGAAAAGGTTTTTGGCAACTCCTTTATATATTTTTGGTCGGGCCATTTATTGTGGTTTAGGTTAACAAGAAAGTTGGAAAGGGGCTCGCTGATGCAATCGAGAAAGGGGAGCAGGTCACTCAGGCAGCAAAAGAAACAATTGGTCAGGCCTCGAATTTTTGAAATATATCTGCAGAGCTCATCATGGGGCAGAGTCTACTACTGACAGCATAAAAGACCGTGCAGGGAAAGCCTCGAATGCCGTAGGGAAAGGGGCAGAAGAGGTGAGTGGTGCAGCTGGACAAAAGGCAAAACAAGCGGCGAATGTTGCAGGTCAGAAGATCAATAAAGTGAGCAATTTCTCTACACATTAATAATTATCCTGACTAATATGTCGCGATATCACCGTCCTAGACTGCGGCTCACGCACGAGAAACTAAAGAAAGTGTCGAGCAGGATATGTCACAGTGATCATTGCATCTCCATTGATTACTTCCATTCGCCCGTAGCATCCCTTTACACATGCATGAGTCTGTGCGCCCTCGAATGAAAGAATAATGTTAAAATCTCAAGTCGAAGATAATGCCGTGTGAACGCATCAATTCCAGCTAAGACTGAATTAATGAAGGAATCCTAGCTCTCAGAGACTCTCCGTAAGGAAAATGAAACATTACTCAAACTGTACTGTGTTTCATTGGGCGGCTTACGACGGATACTGGTACCCAAGGACACTGTTACACATGTGTTGGACCTCTTCGTTGCCACTGATGATCATGGAGAGGGGAATTTCATCAATCGGGTGTTGAAACTCCGCCTGAATCTTTGTCAAAACAAATTTTCGTTCGGAACCGATGAGATTCCTCCAGTTAATCCTCACCCCAAACCCATCTAACACATTTTTCGAAGGCAGTTGCAACTCCCCTTCACACAAATAGAATTGCATGAAAGCGTAAGGAAAATCGGTTATTCTATGGCCCTTATCATCCTGAATGCCTGTAATTATTTCATAGAGAAGAATCCACTCTTCAAGATGCCCCCGTAGATGAGATCGAGTCCAACTGGGACCAGGTCATTGATAGGTAAGAACACTCAATTATCTGCACATATCTTATCCTAACTTTGGCGGTTTAGCTTCGATAACATGGACCTCAAGCCTGAGCTCCTTCGCGGTATCTATGCATACGGGTAAAATTTCCTACTCCCCACTTCACAGTGACTCGTGCTGAATGATATCTCTACTTCAGTTTCGAAAGACCCTCTGCTATTCAGCAGCGTGCCATCGTCCCTGTCGTTAAGGGCCACGATGCCATTGCTCAAGCCCAGTCAGGAACTGGCAAAACTGCTACCTTCTCCGTATCTATCCTCCAACGCTTGGATCCGAATGTCAAGACCACTCAGGCCTTGATCCTTGCCCCCACCCGTGAGCTCGCACTGCAGATCCACAAAGTCGTCGTCGCTCTCGGAGATTATATGAACATTACCACCCTGGCTTGCGTTGGTGGCACCCAAGTCCGCGAGGATATGAGCAAGCTCCAGGCTGGTGTTCAGGTCGTTGTCGGTACTCCCGGCCGTGCTTTCGACATGATCAAACGTAATGCTCTCAACCCCAATGGCATCAAGATCATGTGTCTCGATGAGGCCGACGAGATGTTGTCGCAGGGCTTTAAGGATCAGATCTACGAGATCTTCCAACTTCTCCCCAGTGACACCCAGGTCGCTCTTTTCTCCGCTACCATGCCTGCTGAGGTTTTGGAAGTCTCCAAAAAATTCATGCGTGACCCCGTCCGCATTCTCGTGAAGAGGGATGAGTTGACGCTTGAGGGTATCAAGCAGTTCTACATCGCTGTTGAGAAGGAGGATTGGAAGCTCGACACCCTCTGCGATCTTTACGAAACTATCACAATCACTCAGGCCGTCATCTTCTGCAACACCCGCCGAAAGGTCGATCTCTTGACTGACCAGATGCTCAGCCGTGAATTCACTGTTTCTGCCATGGTAAGCCGACCATGCAAGGAATATTTCGCGAAAAATCAGCTGACTTATTTCTATAGCACGGTGATATGGAACAAAAGCAACGCGAGGTCCTCATGAAAGAGTTCCGCACTGGTTCTACCCGTGTTCTCATCACCACCGATCTCCTTGCACGTGGTATTGACGTTCAGCAAGTCTCCCTTGTTATCAACTACGATCTTCCCACCAACCGCGAGAACTACATCCATCGTATTGGTCGTGGTGGTCGTTTCGGTCGTAAGGGCGTTGCCATCAACTTCGTCACCAACAACGATGTCAACATGCTTCGTGATATTGAACGTGAGTATATATGGTGTTTCATTCCACTGCCCGACTGACGAGATGGTACAGAGTTCTATAATACCCAGATTGATGAGATGCCTCTCAATGTTGCGTGCGTATTTTTCCTCTCGCTGGTGATGCCCTACCTGACATCTTCTTGCGCAGTGACCTCATCTAAGCTGGTTTCTACGTGCTCTCATGCGTTAATACCTGTACTGTGTATTTGTTTAGAGGAATATACGTTGTGTATCGTTCCCAGCGAGATATTTTGGTGGCTCAAATTAGTTCTTTGTTGACCGCGTTCAGAAAGCAGCACAAGTTGTAGCATAAAGGTTCAACCTAAGTAGTGATCAAAATTGTTTGAAGTTAGTACATAACAAAAATTGAATATTGAGGTCTCAACCGCCCATCATCCTCTCAATGCATCATCAAGTTTTAAAACGAGCATGCAGCAGTGCTCCTCGATTACTTCGGTCTTGTCTTGGCCCAAACCTTCCTCGCCTGCGCACCATCACGAGCGTCGATTATAATTCCAAATATGGGGCAAAACTCCTTCAACGCGCTGAAGAGTGAGAAGTCTAACTCGTCGTGTGTAACAATTTTCTAACAGGGAAACATCTATGAAACAGGAAGGGAATGACAGTAGATGCACTTAAAGCAAAGCTAAAAGAAGAGCAAGCGGAAGAAGCGCGTCGAAAACGCGAATTAAAAGCTGCACAAGAAGCGGAGGTGGCAGAAAAGGCGGCAGAAAAGGCCACTCATGCCTCTAATTCAAACTCTTCCACGCAAACACAGGAACCTATAGCGTCGTCAACTGGAGGTTCTCGTAAGGATAGTTCTCCTGTGAAGGTACGCTTTCGTGTATATTTCGCTTTTTCCGTTATAACAATCCCCAACGCTACGCAGCCCTTGTCTTCAATTCTAAATCTACAGAAGTTAATGGAAACACCACATACTCCCGAACAAATTGGCAGTCTCTGGACGGCATACCACATGTCACGGTCAGGCGGGACTGGGAGGGGGTATGTATGTGCCTCTATACCATTGGACCTTTATAGCAAGATGGCTGGAGTCGCTGAAGGTTATCCATTTTTCATCGTACCGCTTCCTAGAAAAAAGCCAGACACAGAGGCAAAGGTGGAAGGCGAAGAAGACACGGCCTACGAATTCTATTTCCTACAGTGGAACTTGCACGACATACCACCTGTGCCAAGTGCAACTGAGGACCTGTTCGCCAAACCCACTTCGTTATCCACTGGCTCCAACCCCAGGACCTCCACCATTCTCTTCACACCTCTGGAAGAATACAAGCTGCGGGCCGAATACGCAACTCCATATCTCGTCTTAACTCATTACACGGATTTGGCACACTCGCATGGTATCGTGCTTCTGAGGGGAGAAATTACGCCAGCTTCAGCGACTGGGGGTGCGGAGAGATACATGTTGTCTCAAGAAGACGCACAACTACTTTCCATGGCCGCGCAGAAGTTCTATCTTTGGGATGGCCAGAGTGCAAGCGCAGGAGGGAAACTATTGAAGTCCTTCCATGAAACACCGAACGAGTTCAAATGGGAGGATCTGCTAAAACACGCCAAGTTGACCGCCTAATTTACAGTGCGTCTGTAACGTAGTAGTCTACTTAATAATGCCATTTCGTTTTGCGGCGGGTTTACGGTGCAGTACAGATAAGAGGAGCCTTTTGTATCCAGTCTGCTTTCTCTATCTGATCGACAACAAACGCCGCAAACCCTGCTCTGGACAGCCAGGTATTGGTCCTCCCGTCACCAATATATCCTGCAATGACGTTTTCTGACACTTGATTCGTGAGAAGCGGAACTCTGACAATAGTCCAATTCAAATCGACGCCATATGTGCGCACGTTCTCTCCTATCGCAACAACATCGTTGTACGCAGTCCTGGCACCTATGGCGACTCCATTGACCAGAATGGCGAAAGCGAGATCGAATTTATCGGCAGGATCTTTAATGGAGGCGGTACCAAGGCATATAAGGCGCTTGATGCCTTGTTGGTGCATGAGGTCGATGATGGTGATGTAGGCATGTGCGAGAGGTGTATTACGAGGATGGAACGGGCCGTTCTTTACAATGGGCCCTAGAGCGGACAGGACTACATCCACTCCTCCCATCGCATTGGCTAGAGCGTCTCTGTCCGTGAGCTGCCCCTGTAAGACGGTGACGGAAGGATGTGATTTCAGGTCATCTGGCACTTTTTCAACAGAACGAACATAGAGAACTAATGTGCTAGAGTCAATGGCCTCGAGAACGCGGCGACTGAGTAGAATGCCAGTTGCACCCGTTGCCCCAAGAATAAGGACGTGCATGAGAGTGTGAAACAGGCTACAATCAAATGTCGACACTATTATTGTCATGTTCTATAGGGGGTTGAGATTACGATACAGAGTACCTGTCCACTTGCAGGCGATTGCTCCATCCAATATCCTCAGGATAACTTTGGGACTGTCGCCCAAGGTCCGGCTTGAATTGCTTCGGTTTCCAATAGCGCAATTGCCTCTCCCATCTCGCCTTCCTTGCTAATGTCCATAGGAATGACCTCTCTCTCGTACAATCGCCCAAATCGGCCTGCCAAATCGTCCATCTCTGCGTCGATATCTACCGCTTTGGATAGAGCTGTCTCCACCGACCCAGCCCGTACACCACTCAACCCACATGCCACAATCTGATCAAACCATGCTGCGGGTTCCCGAGTAATATTCAAAGAAAACCCGTGGGACGTCAGCCTATGACGGATCTGCACTCCTATGCTGGCTATCTTCGTAGTCTCGTCGAGGAACACACCCGTGTGGTCCGATGGTGTCGTTTCTATGCCATGTGCTTCTTTTAAATGTAGTTCTAAAGTCTTCTGCATGCGACAAACATAGTCTCGTGCCCCCATTGTCGGGGTATATCGAGCAAGGTCGATTAAAGGGTACCCAACCATCTGTCCTGGGCCGTGGTAGGTTAGCTGGCCTCCGCGCGTCGTTATCTCGAAGTCCGCGCCCATAGTCGTCATACGTGTTTCTTCGGCCAAGTCGTATTCATCTTTTTGTCTCCGTCCAGCAGTATAGACAGGCCGATGCTGTAGCAGTAGAAGGATGTCCTTGTGAGAATTGGATTCTCGTTTTGAAAGCTGAAGTCGGTGAAGCCTTTCTTGCAAAGCCAAGGTCTGGGTGTAAGGAAGTGGTCGACGGAAATGATAGTAGAGAATGGGAGGAAGTGGTAGGGCCTTGTACATGTTGCACTCTAAAGACACATCATAACGGAATTTGTTTTGTGGTATTGAATTGATCATTTTACGATCGACTTATGCACGTCAACTATTTCAAGTATCTATTTTATAGCTTCTGTCCTAACGGCCACAATCGAGCCCCGGAAACCCCAAACGGATCCCCGTTATTCCGTTCTTCCGATCTCTCCTCCCAAGGCAGTGAGCTCTGATGATATCATAGCCTCTGGTTAACGATCGGTTGCAAAGAAGTCGGTAGTATTTATTTTATTCGATCTATTATGTAATTCACCAGGCCATAACGAGGTCCTGCGAGGAATTTTTTCAAATGCCTCGTTCTTTGAAATATGCTGCCCCAAAGGTACAATAGAATATTCATTTGCTGTATTTACACCTATAAGTGACATGAAAAGGAGTCCATCTAAGTTGCAATCGTCTGAAGATCATGCGCCACCTCATGACATGCCACCCGTGAGCTACATTCGCATGAAGGATCCAGCTCGCGCGCGCAGATCCGAGGCTTTAATGTCAAAAGCTTATCATCGTACCAAGCCCTCGATGCCAAGCGTGACTAGTTCGATGACAGCTATGTATGCCAGATACCCAAAGGACTAACTGCGTGAAAAATGTATCCACGAGTGTGGGATTGGATTTACTGGAAGCTGAAATAACACTGCATAGGGACGTTCTTTCTAGACACCTGCTTTGGAAACTTTGTACTCAATCTTGCCTGGAGGCTAGGCATTGACTGGACAGACGATTAAAAACCTTCAGGCAATGGCGACTTTGACATAGTGACATAGCTTACTTTGGGCTGCTCAGCATCTTTCTTTGCTTCTGCTTTAGACGTAGGTGTCTGCTCGGGTTCGTGAGCTCTAAACAGAGGCAATCGAACGGTGCGTACTGACAAACTTGAGACTTTTGGCTGCCCTTTGCCTCAATGCCTGCAGGCTCGGTATATTGTGGGTGACCTAAATAAGAGAGATATATGTTTAACACGCGACGAAAAATAGTGGCTGCTGACGCGATACTGACTGAAGAAGACATGCAGGAGATGCGAGAGCACCGAATAATGAGAGCTTAATCGCGAGGAAGTCTTTGAGCATTTTATAGTCATCCGAGCAAGAGTCATTTAGGAGTCAACCAGTCACATTCTAGACGATCTAGATGTTACCGTCGCACGAAAAGCCCGAATCACGTTCACAGGTTGACAGAGGGAGAGCATAATATTTACCATGAGATGACTGGGAACCGTGCGCTGATAGAAGAAGGCAAAGTACAGCAGTGCGAATTCGAAGTTTTGATTCATCGAGGGTTATATCTGTCGTCTCCTCTGAGCGTCTACTTTTGATATCGTGAGACAAATGTACCAACATTGATTGAATTTGAAGGGGGCAACGACATCCAAATGATGAGAATGTGCAATGCTGATCCAGGTCCTGCAATCGGCCGAATCGTGCACGAGACCATGGCATGCTTTCTATATAAAAGAGCTAAGCTTAATTAGTACCTACCTCAAGTACTTTGGCACCTTGCGAAGGGTCCAGGTAAGTAAATAATCCATAACATGCACACCTAATTCAAGTTCATTCCCGCCACCGAGATGGACATCATGGTGGAGAACAATGAATATGGACCTCCAGGGGCATGATAGTCGAGGAGTTGAGACGACGGTCTGTACGACGGCGCGTGTATTTTTATGATTTATCCGTTATCTCTAGAGGTCACGTGGCGGAAATTTGTGTTCGTTACTGAATTGCTCGGAATTCAACTCGGTCCTTATCTCGGATGGAAATCGGCATTCTCGTTTCTTTCTTAAAACTTATCCACATTTCGATTTACCCCGCACACGTTCCCTACTCTTCTTTTCACTATTATTTCCCTTTTTTACAAGCTCTGGCTCAAAAATCTCTTTGGACACGGTAACACACCCCGTCAGCCCAGCCATTCATGTTAAGTGGTGGCCTATCGAGTTTTAACCTTGGAGACGCCCTTGCAGCCTCACCAATTCACCGTCGTAAGCAGTCCTTCTAAACTTGTCTTGTTTCCTGCAGCTCAAACATGAATTCAGGCGATGCAACCACGTAAGTAGCAAGTCGAGGTTTACTCTGATAAATATCTGAATGTCCTCAGTTTCGACCGCGGTGACATCTCCTTCATTATCATCTCTGGAGGGATGGTTTTCCTCATGATTCCGGGACTAGGCGAGTTCAGTATTTCTTACCGTTAAGATAGAAGCTTACCAGATGAAATTTAGCCTTTCTCTACTCAGGTTTAGCTCGGAGAAAAAGTGCCCGTAAGTCTTAAAGTTCTGTCTTTCCATCCTTATTCACCCCTCTTTCAGTCTCTTTAATTTGGGCATGTTTTGCTAGCAATGCTGTAGTCATTTTCCAGTGGTTTTTCTGGGGCTACTCCCTTGGCTTTTCTCCCTCCGCTACCAATGGTTACATTGGCAACCTAAAACATTTTGGTCTCTTGGATGTTCTTGGAGGCCCATCACCTGGCTCGCCCCTAATTCCCGAACTGGTTTATAGCTTTTTCCAGATGGAATTTGCTTGTGTAACAGCCGCGATCCTTATGGGCGGTATCGCCGAACGAGGTCGCGTTCTTCCTGCCGTCGTTTTTATCTTCGTGTGGGTCACAATCGTTTATTGCCCACTTGCATATTGGGCATGGGGAGTCAACGGTTGGGCGGCCAAGTGGGGCGTCCTTGATTTCGCAGGCGAGTTACCATCAAATTCCGATCATTCGCCACAAAGCTTCGGACTAATAATTTTCTTATCAGGCGGTGGACCTGTTGAAATTGGAAGCGGTGTCAGCGGTCTTGCGTACTCGTGGGTTTTAGGACGTCGCTCGGAAAGAGAGCTGTTGAACTTTCGGCCCCACAATGTGTCCATGGTCGGACTAGGGAGTAAGCTCATTATCTTTGACCCTCGGACTCAAAATTAACGGTTTTCTAGCTTCACTCCTTTGGTTCGGATGGTTAGGCTTCAATGGCGGTAGTGCGTTCGGTGCGAACCTCAGGGCGGTGATGGCTATCTGGAACACTATGGTTGCAGCTGCCTTTGGAGGAGCTGTATGGTGTTTACTGGATTTCCGAATCGAACGGCGATGGACGATGGTAGGCTTTTGCTCAGGGACAATAGCTGGCCTCGTTGCTGCTACTCCGTCCTCTGGCTATGTGCACCCCTGGTCATCAGTCATTGTCGGAGTCCTGGCAGGAGCCCTTTGTAACTTTGCCACGAAAGGTGCGCTAATTCTCGAAACTCAAACTGTCCATGTTTATTCAACTGGTATTGTAGTGAAATTCCTCATACGCGTGGATGATGCCCTCGATCTTTTCGCGGAACACGCTGTAGGAGGCATCGTCGGATTGATCCTAACCGCATTCTTTGCGTCACCGACAGTTATCGCCCTCGACGATATCAACTCTGGACCTGGTGGTTGGGTCAACCACCACTGGAAGCAACTTTACATTCAATTTGCTTACGTCTGTGCCACGTGTGGCTACTCTTTCGTCGTCACTGCCATCCTCGCAAAAGTCGTTGATCTCATTCCTGGATTGCACTTACGAAACACGCCTGAGGCTGAAAAGCGTGGCATGGATGAAATTGAAGTTTGTCTTCCCTCTATTTTTCGTCAAAGTTGTTAAGCTGACGAACCTTCCTCCCTAGATTGGTGAATTTGCGAGTGACTACATCGAAATACGGAGAGACTTCACTGATGGCGCTGCGCCTTTCGATTCCACCTCGGGCAAAGGAGAGTTTATTTACCCTCACGTAGCTGCCGGTGACCGCCATGGCCATCTCGAGGTCTCATTCTCCAACCACCTTCCTCACACAGATCATCGCACAGACAATGGTGAATCGCCAGATCACCTTGAACCATCATCACATATTGAAACCATGTCCGAAAAAACGGAGAACACTGTAGTACCACCAACACCACCATCGTAATGTTCATTTTCTTGTATATACCTTCATTCATCCTATAGAATCATCTGGGTCTTTCTTTGCTGTATTCATCATTGTGAATGTGTAGTGTGTCTAAAATAATAACTAGGTCTAGGATACATGTTACATCCACTGAACGGGTAAGAATATGAGCTTCCAGGTATATTGCATCAAGGCGAAAATTAACAATCCCATCCAAAAACAAATTCTGGCTTTGGGCTGGAGGTAGGAGAAGTATCCTGGGACGCATCAGACACGTCAGACGCATTCGAAGGAGGCAGATGAGAGCCACAAAGGCTCGCTTCAAATTCTTCATTCAGCAATAGTTCAACAACATTGCGAGCCGCGACTGTCTCCGTTTCCATGGTGGAAATCATTCTGTAAATAGAATCAATACCAGTATCCTCATTACTTAAAGATAAACATTGATGCTCACGGCTCGAAAGCATTGACGTAGTACAAGCCTGAGTCGACCTTGATCGGAGGGAAAGTAGTAGTAGGTGTGAGTTTAGGGTAAGCATCCCACTTGCAAAAAGGGTTTTAGTATACATTTTAAGCCCGTAAGTATGAGTTTGACCCACCTCTTTCCTAAACACCCAGCCAACAGAATTCGAGAACAATTCCTCGAGCAGTTCATCACTAATCCTCTCCTTCGAGAAAATCTTGACGGCCCATTCGCCTTCCCTGACGAGACCATGGTAAGACAATGAGTTAAAGTCTGGCTCCTTTCCTCCATTTCGCACACCCCCGTATGTAGTCAGCATCATCTCAGGCAGAGCTGAGGCAGAGGCCTGCCCGAAATATGCGGGATTGGGCTTTGGCGAAGTAGTCGTCAGGAGCGTGACATGAAGATGAACATAGGGTTGCTCTGGAATTAAATCAGCCAGTGGGGAAGGAATTGCAATTCCAGTGGAATGGAATGGAGCCGCTAATATGACTGCCTTGTATTGTCGTACGCCCAGAGAGCTCTTGACAGCCCATTGCGAAGAAGTTGAAGTTGATTTTGAAATGCTCGTTACCTGAACCTTGTTAGCCCTCATCACTGTGATGGTATAATGCAAGCTTACTTCAGTGTTCAAGTGTACTTCGGCACCTGATCGTTCTAAGAACTGTTCAAAGATTTGGAAATTTCCTCCTTCAATTCCCCGAGCACCTGGTGTCGCTAAAGACAGGACTGCTCCTAGACCATGAATGTCGTCCAGGTTCTGTGTTTAACACTGAATATCATGCAGGTCTAACGCAACAAGGCTCACAAACCTGACCATAGTTCACCCGTGTTGCACCTTCGATCATCTCAGTTGCAAACTGCCTGGAAACTTGTGATTGAGCGAAAAAAGAAGCTGCTGTGTCATTCAGCATGTCTGAATATCCCAGAGCAGCCGCGATATCAGCTATGTTGTTCCATTTGGCTAATTCCGAAGTGTAGACAGCAAGATATCTCTCAACGGCTGCGTTCACACTGCGGAAGAGAGTTAGTTTTAGTTCTTGACAAAACATTTGTAATTACATTGCTTCTGTACGTTTTGGTGCAGACAACCCAAAGCGCCATAGGACCTTGAGTG
The DNA here is from genome assembly GCA_018854895.1 of Tricholoma furcatifolium. Lineage (NCBI taxonomy): Eukaryota > Fungi > Basidiomycota > Agaricomycetes > Agaricales > Tricholomataceae > Tricholoma > Tricholoma furcatifolium. The sequence continues at coordinate 30,725 of JABAJV010008644.1, forward strand.
TGTCCCACCAGCTATCACCAAACTGATAAACACGAATGAGTCGCTCGTGTCATTTTCGAGGAAAGAGAAATAATTCACCGTAAACAAAAGTTCTTGCCCATCCCAAATACCTGTTTGATCTCCTGACTCGAACCCCCGGCGCGTGAGATTAAACTCATCTGACGCCCTCCAAAGGTTCTTGTTTGCGGAAACAAAAATAGATGCACCTAATTCAAGTGAAGGAAGGCTCGTGTTTTCATATGGATGCACAGTGATGCTTCCTACACACAAATTGTATATCATGAGCTACATTATAGTTAATGATTGAATTTCATAACGCACGGCCACCGATGTACGATTCCTTCTCATATACATCCAGTTCAACGTCAATTCCAAAACGTTCCCTGGCTTTAGAGATCCAAAAGGCAGCTGAACTGCCGCCTGCTCCTGCACCTATAATTGCGATTCGCGGTGTTGCAGTCACTACCACCTGCTCCTCAGTCACCTCAGCGACAGGTTTTTTTGAAAAGAAGGGAATTTGGAAGGGCAGCTGAAATGCATAACTTGCAGGGAGGAACAGCAGCAGTACGGAGGCCCGCATGGTGTTAGAAACGAACAAGTTAAACGCCCATCAACGCGTTGGTGTTACTCTACTTGTCCAAATAAAGCCATACAACAAAGGTTTGATTAATGATTGCTTGATCGCCTACTACTGCTGAACTCAAGTTCAACGCGTTGTCAACGAACCTTTCGCGCGTTTCTTTATAAAGGTAAGTTTGTCACAGTTTTCTCGAAAAATCCGAATCGGAGACACTTATAACACTCTGTACAGTGTAACGTAGTTCATCATGGGAAACTCCTCATAATAAACAAGTGTAGATGGTTAGACCCTTCAAGCCCCTACAAATCGAATAAATAGCATGGAATCAAAACATTGCCCATGCCTGCGACCATCATGGCCTCTTCAAGCCTCGTTGCACTCACCTCACCTTCGACAGAAGATGAGCCCGTCTGTTTTCCTCTTCCCCTTGAGATCTTTGAACGGATCCTTTCGCAATGCTGTCTTCAGGACGTCTTTGCCTTCTCTAAAACCTGTCGATTGGCGTACGTCGTGCTCTGGCACAACTCTCGTCAGAGTATTCTATGGCGAGACATATTTCTGGCCAACTTTGATTATCCCTCTTGCGTCCGCACGCATCCAAGTCATGGTCTTGTCGTGGACTGGAGGGGCAGAGTATGCCAGAGAATGATGGCCGAACTAATCCATTCAACAAATTGCGACAAAATCTCGCTCGCTTTGAAGGCATTCATCTCCGCTTTTGATGAGGCGTGTCCTAAGACTCAAGGCGAGTCCTATACACGGTCTCTCAATATAGAATGGCTTGGACGTGTTCTTCCGACGTCGGGCATCTTAAACGTGAGTGTTAAGGATGTCCCGCTTTCCGAGAGGCCTCTATTTGCACGATTGAGAGCATACGTCGCTCTTTCATATGATCGAGGTGAAAGTGAAGAATCTAGGCTTCGACTGCTGGAACGTCGCAAAAACAGCAGGCTCTACGTCTACAATGTTCGAAACTACTTCGGCCTACAATGGGGCCCTTTTTTTGATTACCATCAAGTTGACTGGGTTCATGTTGAACACCTTGTCAATGTATTGATTATGAATTTTCGTCACCTCCCGAGTGATTGGCTGCACATCTCACCTCCTTATGGCCTAGAAGCGACTCGTGCGTATTCAGCTCCTATTAGTGGGTTAGATGAACCCCACGACTGGGCAAAAGTCGCAGGTAAAGTTGTTTCATCTCCGCATCATGCTTCCAAGCTCAATCGACTCATGCGATACTCCTTTAGGCACGTGGAGACGATATGTCTCCTACATGGATTTCCGGTATTTTGAACTCTTGACTCCCTTTATTTCTACTGAATTATCCTTCTAGTGACCTTTACGGTTCGTACTCTTTCGCGCCTTTCTTTGGCTTTTGCTAACTTGCTAGCTCGACTTCTAGCGTTTAATGTGAGTCGCATTACATTTTCCTGGTTCTTCGTTGGTAGCAACCAATTCCTTAGTTTGGTTTACATGGGGGGTTGGACCCCGATTTCTTCAATAGTCATCGCTTCCAGGAAGCGACACGACTGTTGGAAGTTAAGCTACACCTAGTTGACGAAATGAACTCCCGCTTCCGAGGCTACCTTCGGAAAGGCATCACTGCGGGAAGTGCATATCCGCCCATATATTTTGCAGGTACATCAACCAATTACAAGAAAAATCAGGCAGTTGTAGAGGGGATGGTTTATATGACCTCCAGCGGTGACGTGCGTTGGCAATTTGTGCGTGAAGTTTTCCTTGCTTGATTGCGGTGGGTACTGACTCTTTTTGAATGCAGCATTCAACACATCCAGAGTCTGCACGGTGGTGGTATTGACTTTGAAGTATTTTCGAGCTGTGCAGATTTGACGAAACTCTCCTTTAGCTCAGATGGTGTCCAGATTGGTCGCATTGCCAGTGCAAGTGGCGTAGTTGGAGTCTGGACGACAGAATACCACGAAAAGGGTGTGTAGGAACAATCGTTTTGTGGTTTATTCGGACGTGCCAACTGATCGCGAAATTCTCAGATGATCCTGTTGGTAAGTCTCTCGCGGTAATCACCTGCTAGGATATTGGACAGATTATCTCTTGACTAGGGCCGTTTTGGTTATGGAAGGTACCAGATGACCATCCTGTACAACTCATCGAACACTCGAGATGATTTCTCGGGTAATATGGTTCATTTATGCGATATACGTAAGACAGTACTGACGTACGATTTTCCAGCTTATTTTTTCAAGTCACTGAGTTGAACTAAAGAATATGCAACCAGTTTTTCAAAGGTTTTTTTGGGGGACAATCTTGGAACTATGTCGTGACTTCCGCCATCATTTACTCGTTTCATGCTTTCCCAAAGACTTTGCAATAGAATTGAGCCAGCCTAGCATAAACATCTTTGAACCTGCAGCTGGAAGTGAATTCTATGAAAGAAAAGACCCTAAAGGAACGTACTCCTTCTTGTTCTCGGAGTTGTTGAGATCACCCCGTGCAGCCGCCCAGCCATGGAACCTGTTACCCTATATCAGAAAGCTGTCGGTATGTGAAAAGTAGCTCCGAACATGTTGGAATAAAACTTGTTGTCATTCTGTGCTGAGAACGGTTTCTTGCTGATGATATCAACAATCTTGTTGAACTTTTATAAACCTGTAGTGAGCCTTGTTGCAGAGAAAAAAGACAATGAGTATGCACCTCGGTAACAGGTTCATCCTTAGAGGGGTAAATAGCCAAAGGAACGGTCAGCTTCTCAGCATCTGCGGCCGACAACATTCTGAAAAATCCACATGAGGGGCAACAATAATTTCACATGGAAACTTACGCAGGGTGAACGATCGCCACGGCGTCGAAAGGAGTGGAGGCACCTCCAGCAGAGATAGTAACCTTTCCACCTGAACAAGGATTGCATCAACTCAGTATCCCAAATTAAGGTGATATATCTTAGATACCCCAACAGAAGCCATAGACACCAATGTGCTTCGCGCCACTAGATTTGAGAGTCTGGCCAAATTCGGTAAGCTTTTTAATCGCAGCAGGAGGGCTAGCTGTGCCTCCAAAAAAGTTCTGCAGGTCATGTTTCTCCTTCTCTGTCTTTGGTGGAAAATTGTCAATGGGGAAAGGACCATGCGGCTCAAAGAAATCTGGCATATAAACGGTCGCTTTGAGAGCGGAAGCGATAATGTCTGCACCCTGCTGTGTCTGAGGGAAAAAGCTAGACGGTGTAAACAGAACGACGTCAAAAGGGTCGACTGTGCCGAAGCGCCCTACAAGCATTTTCTTACCCAAAAATATCAAATACGCAGACGATTTTAGAGTCGCTGTCCTCAGGGCCAGTCACATAGACCTTGTTGAATTTGCCAAATGGCTTGAAGGTACCTTTGGGCGAATAATCAGAGTGAACAGGAGGAATGGAACAGCAAGCGACATTTGTGTTGTGAGCTGCAGTAGACATGCTGGATGTACTGAGATGACGGGAGATTGAACGAAGGCGAGACAGCATGTTTCGTCTCCTTTCCACGCCAATTCTCAAAGTGAAGACATTATGACGCCGAACGGAGGTCCGATTGCTTATGTAAGATGCATGCGGGTATATAAATACCACCTTTTTTTCCCAAACGCATATCTCATGTACCGTCACCACAGCTCCAGCCTTTTGGCGGAGTAACTCTATCGACACATTTCGACAAGGGTATTCGTTTGGAACGGGCAGATGGATGACACAGAGCACAATTAAGCCGGAGCCTCTCCCAGCTATGGCATTCATTGCGACGCGATGGAATGGAAGATGCTTGACTATGGCGCTCATACACAATAGCACTTTAAAGACTACATTCGTATGCTTTGTTTTTTTCAAATGCAATCTCGGCCAACGCGCGAGCTTATTAACTTGGACGCCATCTGTGAAAATGCGCTTTGTCTGCCCTGGTTGTATTTCTGCACTCAACAACAAACCCATTTGTACCAGATATACTCAGGGTCCTCTGGCAGTGACGGGACGTTTCAAATGCAAGTTCAACCGTACAATCCACCTTTCAGTCACGAACATGCCCTAGTAAGATTATTTTCGTCGAGTGCCAAGTCTAAAATTTTTTCATCCTCTTAATCATGTGCAGCAGAGTAACACTAACAGAAA
>JABAJV010008645.1:0-35146 GCA_018854895.1 Tricholoma furcatifolium
GTGGTCTGTTTTAATCCAATGTCAAATGATGACTCACCTAAGGTACAGACTATGCTAATACTCTAAAGCCCTGTCAAGAAGCGGAGAGCCTTTTCCGTGTGTCAGGGAACTGCAATGTACAAACATGATTCCCACCTGACCTTCAATTCAACACGGGTGGTATGAATCTGGGGAAGGATTGAAGGGGAAGTTGTTGCATGATGAACCAATGCTCCAAAAGTCAAGGTCGCGCCTGGAGTATTTCTGAAGGCTTCTTCAGTTAACAAAAATTTCGTATTATACCTTGCTCGAGATCTCCAGTTATTCTTCTGACCCAGTTCATCTTATCTTATCTTATCCGCAGAGGCGTCACAGAGTTCATCAATGGTTTATTGTATACCCACGTGGTTTACTCTGCCTCTCAGCGCTAACGACGACGTCGACGACCATGGAAGACAGTCATGATGAAGCCAACTGGACTCAACATCCTCCTCCAGGTCCTCCAGAGCTGTTAGCAAGACGATCCTCTCGACCCCGGCGCGACTCTCACTCACGGAAACACAGAGACTCCCACATTAGGGAACCTGACCGCGAGCGAGAACGAGATCCAAATCCAAGTCGGGTCTCCTCCAAGCCCAAGGTACGTGAATCTCTCAAGTGGAATTTTTGTTTTCTTGCTAATCGAGTTTAAGGCAATTTCTGCTCATGGTCAGAGAGGCAGTACACGGTATAAGGAGAAGTATGTAAATTGAATGATGAAGGGTCTTTCACGGTGCTCATGAAGCCAATTAGGTTCCAATTAATGCGGGAAAGATATGATAGGACTCTAGCGGTGTGCATTCCTGTGTCCTGTTTTAAATAATATGCCAAACTACTGATATACAGATGCGTGACAACATTGAACGAGACCTTGCCCTTGCCAGACGGAAGGAAGAATGGATTGAGAATGAAAACAAGTACGTTTATTCTCTGTTCTTTTTGTCTCTCTTGATTCAATATTGACAACTACATTTTTCCAGCCTCCTCCTGGATGCAATCTACGCTGCTGAGCCAGAACTTTTGAAATTCGTACACCCACCATTCAGGTCGCCTGTACTCACGCCTCTCCAATCCCCTGTACACACACCACGCGAACTTCCCCTGCAAGTTCACGCCCAGCCGTACCCATATTCGGCGCATCCTCATCCCAATTCCCGTTCCCAAGCACACACTCCCCATTCCCTCCATGCTCGTCCTTCTCCGCACCTACATCCTACCCCTCGTCTTAATAATCTTGACCCTCATCCGCAACCACAGCAACACGCCTCAGCCCAGGCCTTGCACCAAGAAGAACCACCTGTACCCGCGCCCATGGCTTCCCTCTCCACCAGGGCCTCTCCAATCCCAGCATTAAGACCGCCTACGCGCTCTCCGCGTTCTCCGCCTCATTTGGGGCCCAATGTCAGCAATGAGCGTGGACATGTACCAGCACCCGGACGTACACACGTGCCTATGGATGTGCGTGACCGCGAGGGAAGGGAACAGCACCAGATGCAGACCACAGCCCAGATTCAAGGGCATCATGAGACGGATCTTGCCAATGACAGGCCACCAATACCTCGCGAGCACAGTGGTGGCGTTAGCCCCCGTCTCCGTGCGGGAACTGAATTGCCTTTGGCTTCGACGACAGCAGTTCCGGTGTCGGCGGCGCCCGTGCCAGCTATTAGAGTTGATCTTCTGAATAGAGATAGACCCGAAGATGGTGTTCCCAGCACGAATGGCGTCTCATCTATACCTGGACCAGCTGGCGATGATATGGAGGTAGAGCCCCATGAGCATCCTTCTGAACGTGAGAGTGCTGCAGTGGCAGCTCCGTCGACCTCTGAGCCTCAATCTCTCCCGACACCGCCAGGTTGAAAGCTAGGGGTTAGAGCAGGGTAATTAGCCTCACGAGACGATGTTTGTGTGTTGGGAAGGATTGTGGAATTGTAGCTCAAAATTTCGCTTTGTATATTTATCTCTATCGGTTGCCAATGTCCAAATGTTATGTTGAGCAATAACTTCAGTCGCTGGGTCGGACCAGCGAGATTTAGGCATTTGGAGAGACGGCAGACATTCAAGCGCTGAAGGCTTAATTAATATGTAGAGGTTCAATACCTAATATGCGATAAATATACTAAACATACACCATCCATCCATCCATCCATCCATACTTTTGAGTGAAATCATGGTTTCGAGAACTCATTCACCTTGTTCTGCAAACGCTGCACCTCAGCTTGCAAGTCTCGCTCCGCGGCCTTAAATTTCTCCTCCTGCTCAGCCATCAAGTGCTGTGAACGGTTGCGCTCCTCCATCCTGACATCTATCATCGACGGCAAAAGCTCGTTGACTTTCTTCCACTTTTCCAACCGCAGCTGTAAACCCTGGTCGTTTCCGATCAAGTTATTGTCCGTGCATTTAATGACGATATTCTGCCGGCAAATTCGACCCAAGAAGACGAGAACGTGGCTCTCATGCTGGATGGGCGAGACACCAAGGCAAAGAGTTTTTAGCGACTTGAATGACGGTGGCTGGGATTGAGGACTAGGCTTGGAGGGGGTGGGGTCGGCATCAAGAAAGATCCCAAGATAGCCGAGTTTAGGACAACGACGTGCCAAAGGGACCAGTGCATCCAATGTAAGATCAGTATGTCCTAGATGAGATGGTTGGTGATTGAATACGAGATGTCGGATGGCAGGCCAGGACGTTGCAATTCGTTCCATGTCTCCGAGTCGAAGGTCCAAGGGGTATTTGTGAGATATTGTAAATACAGAGAGGTTCGTACATTTGAGGAGAGGGGAGAGGGTATGAAATGAAATGCGATGTCCCTGGTCGGGAGCAGGTAGGTTGTTTTCAATTGCAACACCGGTCGGTGTCAAATAATCGAACTGCAACTTTTCTATCAATGGGCAGGCACGTGCAATAGCTGTTGTAAGATCAAAGAGGACGGACGGATGTTCGACAACACGGGATTGAAGGAAAAGCAGTGTTAAATTAGATGGAGGGGAAGAGTGCGCCAAAACTTTCAGAACTTTCTGGTAAGGAACACGAGTGATGAGCTTTGTAAGAACTGGGAACGAGCTATTCGATAACACAGGTGTGAAGCCTGAGATGTTTGCCTGTGACGGTTGATCAAATCCATGGCCGTACCAGAAGGCCAACCGATCAAGACACCCTAGCTGAGAAGCGGTTTCAGTTATCGTATTGGTGAGAAATGGAGCAGGCAATGTGATCCGTTTCAGATTAGGAAGACCTGAAAGGAGACGGTTTATTTCTGCCTCAGAAGGCAGCGCGGTGAAATAGCGAAGATCCAATATAGAGAGTTCCGGCATGAGTGCAATGATATCCCCAATGGCACGGGAAACATCTAGGCCATCGCGAGGAAAGCAAAGAGTCAAATTCCTCACACCATTGTGCATAAAGAGTGCGCACAGCTTCATGGGTCCAAACCATTCCAAGGTATGCATCCTTGGAAGCACTATTTTGTCGCCTGGTCGACGCCACATGATATCATCAAACACGCTGTCATGGATAAAGCTGCGTCCCTCGGTTTCCGACGGCGAGTAAGATAGCTTGTGGACGCGATATCGATAGCGTTCAAACCTATCCCAGTCACTGTATTCGAGGGGGCGTATGAATTTCTGTATTTAAATAATGTGTTAAAATAACTTCAATGAGGTCATTATAAAGACGTACATGCCAGGTTACATCTCCCGAAGGAGCCTTTTCAAGAGGAACAAGGAGAGAAAGAAGAGGACGGAGATCTGTAACTTCCTTCCAGATAATGTCTAGCGCCATATTGGACCATGCTCTGCACACCCTAGCGTTTGACGCATTCGATGCATTATCAAGAAATTGAAAGGTTCTGTCGAGCAGCTCCGGACTGGCAAGAACATGGGAGATTGAGGAATAATCCATCTTTTGAACGAGGATCGGAGCAGAAAGAGTCGTGATGTTCGTTCGGGTTTATGCGTTTGTTTTGGGGTGATCATGTGATGCGACTCTGTGGCCTGAAATGGGTTTTGAGCTTCGCGAGAGAACTAGGTAAGGCCTCGATTGCGAATGACTACTATTTTATAGCGGAAAACCATCTAGGGGATTTTTATGGGCTATGTAGCGATTATGAGTAGATGAGATCCGGGAGGGGAGAATAAGGGGCCAAGTACAGGCGCCACATCCCACTCTAGTCATTGTCCACAATGTTCTTCTAGGCAAATGAAGATCGTCACTCATGTCAAAATGCTTTCCGGACTCCACAGCTTATAAGGTGGCAGAATGGAGTCATATGTACCATCAAAGACAATAAAAAACTTGTTCTGGAGTGGAACGGGGGCTGGCTTGTGGCGCCTAAGAAGTGGACACTGGTGTTGCCCATTTGTTCCACCGTATCTGATCCTATGTGTGTTTGGGGGTACCCATATCCAACCGAATATTTAATGCCAGCTTGCACCATATTTGAACGCGCTCGAAGCATCATCGAGAAATTAAAACTGAAGAGCTCCATTAATTCGTGTACGAATTTGACAGTAGATATATAACTTGGAATATTCAGAACAAAATCCGATTGTACCATCATCGAACCTGTTCATCCATGTTCTCACTCGCCATCTTCAATTTATCCCTCAAAAGTTGCAACTCAATTCTCGAGTCGTGCAACTGCTGTTCCATGACCTTCAATTTCTCCTCCTGTTCGATCTTCAAATCCCGTGATCTGTTGCGCTCCTCCATCCTACATTCTATCAAGAACGGTAAATGTTCGTTCACCCTCTTCCATCCTTTTGACATTTCGTTATCCCTGTTTTCCCGGGGCAGGTAGTGATCGTCATATATGCCTTGGACCACGGCATTTAGAGGACAAATCTGACTAAGAAAGAGAGCAACAGCGCCCTCTTTCTTGAAAGATATGGGTGAAATACCAAATGTCAAGGCTTTCAGCGACTTGAATGATGGTAGCGCGTATTGTGGACTTGGATCCGCAGGTATGGCCCAAGCGTTCAGGAGAATATGGAGAGCCGAGAGAACAGGGCAATGACGTGCAAATGGAACAAGTGCATCCAAGGTAAGCATGGGTATCATCGAACAAGCCTCCAAGTTCGGGTTGCAATTTAAAGCAAGAGTCTCTATTGCAGGCCATGACGTGGCTATCTCCTCCACATCTGCCAGTTGGAGCAGCAGGGGGTAGGGATGTACGACTGTAAGTTCCCTGAGATTCTTACATCTGAACAGAGGACGTAGAGCATCAATTGTTATGAGACGTTTAACTGTCAAGGCTGATATGGAGGCGACTATCACTCCAGGTGTGTCGTAACAGAACTGTAGGGTTTTCAAGGAGGGGCAGGCATCTGCGATGGCCATTGCGAGGCGAAAGAAGGAGGAAGGCAATTCGATGACAGGAGATTCAAGGCAAAAGAATGTTAAATGATATGGGGCGGGGGTAGGAGTAGTCCAGAGGTTAGCCAAAAATCCGAGAGCCCTCTCATATGTGATATTCATACTGAGCTCCGTAAGAACTGAAAATGAGTCTTCTGATAGCGCAGGTTCAAAGTTCAGGATATCAGCCGGTTCACCAGAGCCCTGGTGTTTAGCACGTGTGTATCTCAATATTTTAAGATTTCGGAGTCGAGAAGCAGATTCTGCCACCTTGTTTGTGAGAGAGAAAGCTGGGAGTATGATCTTCTCCAGATTGGGAAGACCTTGAATGAGTCGAACTATATCTGCCTCGAAAGACAGTACGGAGGTGTCAAAGCGAAGGTCTAGTTTATAGACGTTTGACATGCGTGCAATGACATCCCCGAAGGCTTCAGACACCTTGGAATGGTGATGCAAAGGAAGACTGAGGGCTAAAGTCTCGACATTCTTGTGCATGAAAACTATGCACAAGTCCAACGGTCCATGCCATTCCAAGGTATGCATCTTTGGAAGCATTTTCTTGCTAGTGCGGGTCCACATGATCTGGTCGAACACACTTTTGTCTATGCAGTGGTTGACTGAGTTGGATGGCCGGTAAGCCAACTTGCGAACACGATATCGATATCGTTCAAATCTATCCCAATCGCTATATTCGAGACGACGCTTGAATTTCTATATCAAGGGGATTATCGATTGAGACAGTGGAGTCTTTATCAAGACGCACATTTCCCGATGGACTTTTTGCGAGAGGAGCAAGAAGAGAAAGCAGAGGATGAAGTTCCACAACCTCTTTCCAAATAATGTCCAGCGCTATTTCAGACCAAATTTTGCACACTCTAGCGTTTGACGCGTTTGACGCATTGTCAAGACATTGGAGAATTCTGTCGACCAATTCTGGGACGGCAAGAACACAATCCATTGGAGAGGGAGACTCCATCTGGAATTCCCGACAGATTGCACTAGGGCCTGAGGTTGACGCGTCGACGATTGAGAAGTTGAACAAAGGAAGTTTCGCACGCGTGCCAGCGTTTTGAAATTAAAATATTAAATAATTTATGGAGTCCACTGGGAGATATATCGATAAACTCCCAGTGGAACTTTTAGAGGAGCACAGGAGAGGATGCAACTCACGACGCAACCAATTGGTCCGGCAAACGGTTCAAGTTAACTTGTGCAGCCTCGTCGGCGATGAGATAGGAATTTCAGACTGAAGGGGGTCAATAGCTTTAAACGTTCTTCAACAAACGTCGCCCCGATAAAGACAGCAGAAATCCAAACTCTTGAAAGGTGTCGTGGGATCCTGTTGTCCTTAGGACAGAATCAGAGATGCCGACTCTTTGCGTGCCCACTTACGGACGGCCGTCGCATATCGTATTGGGGAAGAAAAAGATCGAACTGCACTGTGGTCCCAAGGTCAAAATTGACGTGTGTATCCTCTTCAGACTTGATATCAAATTTGGGGTGCGTCGAGGGACTAAGATAGGACATCCTGGATCTTGAAGTATTGTGACCCAGGAGGAAATATACCACAACTCACATGTTCGCGCGACCAGGTTCTTCAGTGCTTTCATCGAAGACTGGACATATTGAGTATCTATTTACCAGTGTCGCATCATCGAGTCTCGCTTTGAACACGCCTGCTTGGTCAAAATATGCAGATTAAAGGTGTGCATTTCACTGTGTTGCGAATCCTGGCTCGAATCAAGAGAAATGGGGACTCCAAAAACAATTCTATTGATCGCACATCATTAAAACGACAGGTGGTACGTTTAAATAGCCTTGGCCTTGACCAGTTCTATCAAACAACAAAGCATGAGCGAATCCCGTCCAAAGCAGGCGAAATAATAAAAACGATGACTCACGCTCAATCTCAGCAACAGCAGCATTGATGACCTCGCGCTGGGTCTTTTCCTCCTGGAGGCTGGCAAGCACCTTGGCGACAACAGTCTTGGTGAGGTCGGCCTGCTCGCTCTCCTTCTGTTGCTGCTCATAGCGCACCCACGAGTCGAGGACGCTCTTGACCTCAGCGGCGACAGCGACCTTTTGTTGTTGGACGAAGGTGTTGGATTCCATTTGAGCGGTTTCCTAGGTGGTTTGGTGGTGTGAGTCGAGAATAAGGAAGGAGTGAAAGGCGAAACGCACCTTGGAGATGGCAAAGAGGCCCTTGGTGAGGTCAACGACGTCCTTCATTTGGGCGACGGAGTCGATACGGTCCTGAACGGCCTGAGTGTGCTCTGCACGGGCACCGTCGAGAACCTTCTTAATACGCGCAATGTTGCCCTCTGCCCAGTTCTTGTAAGGCTCTTGAATAACCTAGCCATACATCCAAAAATGCGTGAGCATCGAAGCCGAGTACAACACATTAAACTGGACAAACCTTGCCAAGGTAAGTGAAGAAGATGATCGAAGCAATGAGGATGATAGACTCCTCATTGACAACGTAGAGCTCCTGTGAGATGGCTGTGGCCGCGAGACCAGTGCCGAGGATAGCAGAGCCGGTCTTGGAGAGGATGCCAGGGGAAGAAGGGAGCTTGTCGATGACCTCGGACGCGCGCTGCTCGGGAGGAGGGTTAGAGGAGGTGGCCATCGTGCGCCTGTCGTCGTTGCCGTCGTCGTCAGTCACGCTTCATACCGCGAAAAAACCATACGTACATGGCGAGGGTGGGGATGGCGGCGACCGCTCGCGGGCGGGCTATGGTTTTATGAGGATTAATATGTTTAAAAAAACAAAAGAAATGCGTACCAGCAACCCGCAGAGAGTTGAGTGCGATTCTGGAGGCCATTGAACAAGTTTTTGGTTGCTGCAGACGTCGACACAGCTGCCTCGTCGGATTTGGACCCGTGTGAATATTTCTTGTCCGAGTTTCCACGATCATTCCCTGGGGTTAGGAGTTGGACCATACCTTGCTATACGACGGCCTGCATTCGGCTGAGGACAGTATGGTCTTTTATAATGAGGTTGGGCAGCGCTCGAGCCCTTAATTATGAGACTGTAGACAGAAGGTAAGATCTTCCTTTATGATCTTATAGTGGTTTCTTTTCATATCCTAACTCTGCTAGCAAGAAGCACTGCAAATAGTACGATCGTCCTATACCTCACAAGTGGCTGCTGCGCTCTGAGGAAATGGTAAACAATGAGAAGATCCTTCTGCTCTCTTGAATGCGATCTTGCATTATCAGCAACATGAAGTGCGACTTAACAAGTCGGTTCCGCATTGGAATGACAAATGTCATAAGTGATGGGGGTCCTAACTCAGTTAGGTTGACGACAAATTTCAAGGGCCTCGAGGACACAAGGGTCCCTGTCAATGTCATAATTTTCTCGTGAATGGAATGTTCTACTCGCAGCCCTTTCTTATTTCTACGGGCTCTTACGGCGGCACCACGTTGCTTTACCACCCCAACTTCTTCAGATGATACCTGAAGAGCGACAGGTTTTTCAACAAGCTGGTATATATATACTCGAGATATGGTTTGGAGTGGTCATCACATTCGCCTTCTGCTACGGTATGTCAACGCATTTGGGTTGCACGTTGAGCGCCTGTAATCCAGTGCAGTTATATTTTTGCCGATTACAGTTATAGTGGCATGGAATCACATTCAGTGCGTTCAGCATGCTGCATATTCAAACATGACTATAGTTCTTAATGTGCCACGTCGCAGACGTCGCGCGAAATCCCCGATTTACTGGACGCATGCTATAATTTTCTGCCTAGATATCATTCTACCCACTGCAAATCTCATTCTTCAAATCGGCGCAGCTTTTATTTTCACTGATGTCTTTATGGGCGATGACCCATCTCCCAATAATCGACTAAACTCTACCTACAATACAATGCAACCCTGGGTCCTAGGAATTACGGTCATATCAAACACTACTACATCAACTTGTCTCTCTTGGTGCTGACAGAGAGGTGCGGTATAGCTACCACTCTCAAACGATGCCTTCATTCTGCGGCGCTCTTGGGTGATTTTTGAAAGGCGGCGATGGGCAAAATATGTCTTGTTAACATTATACGGCCTATCAGTTGGTGAGCTGCTTCGCTAAGTCAGTATCCATGCAATTCGTTGACAGTGTTTTAGTGTTTGCAGTGACGTATATAGTTTTATACTGCCTCCCTTATCAAACGACCGTCACCGTCGGGAGCACCAGTGTTCCTCTTTTTCTCTTGTCACATATATAACGATGGCTGTTCCATTTGGAACCAATGTTGTTGCCACAGGTTTCATGACCTGGACCTTGACGTGCGTTTTTAACCCCTCCCATCTGGAAATGTAATACACTACTTATACATGTAGGATGCACTTGCGCTTTCTGTATCGTTTAAGATCCAGACAAATTGTACGACAGTTCAGAATATGGCGAGTCCTCCTCCTGGTCGACATAGGGGCTGCCTACAATGTTCTTCAAGTAAGCAGTAGTAGATATGGTACATTCCTTTCGAAACATTAATGTTCCCTTCAACATAAGCTCGTCAGTGTCTTGATGACCTGCCTCACGAGTAACCAGAATGTTACTGGCACCATTGTATGGCAGATTGTTGGATGTATAAACTATTCAATCTCGGTAAGTATTAAAGTATACTTGCAAATTCAACATAGGTTCTAACGACATCCCTCAGTTCGTCTACCCCTCGATGCCACTTTTTATAATCGATAGACAGTCTACGGTGGTAGAGATACGTGACACCTTTAACGCACTGAATTCATTCCACATATCTCAGAGGTCTGAACCCGCCGAGTCAAGAGTTTCACCACCTCCTGCTGGAATTATCCTACCATCTTCTATTCGGAAACATTAGCCTTCAAGTGCTGCCGTATGGATTGGTCGAATAAGGACCTTAGGAGCCTGGCAGCCTTTAAAAGTGAGCGGGTTTGGAATTGGGTCAACGTACATACCTCACGTAACGATATGACTACAGATATGAGTAACACAGGACAGTTGGTTCTCCGAACTGCCTGGATTACGCATAACTCTTCAGAGCCAAGAAAATGTGAATACTCTGCTTACAGTCAAAGTACACAAATAGGATGGTCTTTTGCCTGAATTGGGACGTATAGACAACTCTAGATCCTCCCTTTCTTTACGACACAGTAAGCAAACTCCGATGCGCGATGCCGTACGAATTCTTCTACTTCTCTTTCTCTGGTATTTAAAGTAGCGGATGGCCCTCCTACCAGGAAACATTGAAGTCAACAGCCTTCAACCGACTAGGTCATCTACTCCACATGAAACTATTCGCACCTCTTTCTGCCTTGGCAATGGCCGCCATGGCTCTGGCACAAGCTCCAGCGCCTGGCGACACGCAAATTCTCCATCCAACCAATGGTTCCAGGGTTGAAAGAGGCAGCAAGGTCGTCGTGCAATTCCAGCGCGCCTTTGTAAGTCGGCGTCCGCCCTCCTTACACAGTGTAAAAAGCGTTTCTCACTCGCAGCGACGCTCATCTACAGTACGGCCCCACCCCTTCTACGGAAGTCGGCATTGCCATTGGCATCCAGCCCTGCGGTGCCCAAGCGTGTCCCTCGCCGAAGGCGACCTTTGGCCCTATCCTCTACACTGGCCCTTTTAATCCAGTTCAGTACCCTTCGCCAACTGGGCCGAAAGTGTACGAGAATTTCACGATAACAATCCCGGACTTTTCCCCCGGAAAGGTTCAGATCAATATCGGCCGCTTCTACTTCATGGGCGTAAGTGGATTGTGTATACATGTAATAACTTTGTTTATCGAGCTGAGCCTCTTGCAGCCCGGTCCCACTCCTCTTCTGGACTTCTATAGCACGAACGTGTTCATCTATTGATTCCACCATGCCCAACTTTCAGCGTGGGGTGTCATGTACGTCATCGCGCAGGTAGTGTAGAGGAGTACTACCTTTGATTCATTAACTAGCTGTCTATACCATTACTTTCCAATATCAGAGTCATCAATTCGTGTTTCCCCCCAGTTTACCGTGATGGCAGGCTTCAAGCCAAGTGTGATAGAAGTGCAACGGCTGCCTTATTTACTGTGCGTGCAACACTCATTGATATCAACTGAAAAGAGTTAAGCTGCTAGCGCTCTATTATCTATTTCGATGGGTCTCCATACTAAGTCATCTACGATATCGCATCCCACCGTTTTGAACTCTACTATATCGTGGGTCAGCGCGTTCCTGGCTGCTTTCAGGGTATGCAAATCGTTTATCACAAAGAATTCACAGCCTGTAGTGAGGAATAGGTAAGTATTTACAGGAGTGCAGTCAACAACGGCTCTCAAGTCTGTCGACTAGCTGCATTCGGACGTGATCAATCGGCTATACGAATACAGGGTGAGGACGATGGGCAACGAGAACTCCGATATAACATCACACTTCTTCAAATGCTGGGGCACTTAGTAAAAGCTGGCCTGGCTTATTCACCAGCGTCTGGAATCTATTCATTTTGCCAGTTATACATCGGTTTCTACAGGGTTTCGATACATGGGTTTCAGCAATCAACAAGAGAAGACACCTTTTGCATTAATTCTACGTCTCTGTTTTCAGCCATGGATGGTTTAGGAGGTCCTCAGCCGTTGGCCTTGTTGACGGCTCAAGTCGTAAGCATTGGCTAATGAAATCCACGGCGCCTGCCAGTTCCTCTCGGCTCAATTTAGGACGCTGTTCAGTAATGCGCTCCTCCAATGGTTTAATTGGGAATTCTTTAAAGTCGCGCAGAGTGTCTGATGAATAACAGAGTAAGCGCCGAACATTGATAATAAGAGGGAAAAGGAAGCAATGCACAATCTGAGTCGAAGAATTCTGCGGTACGAGGACTTCGTTGGAGGAGAGAAGGAGCCTGGAAGAACCCGCCACGTAAAAGTACCATTTCGTAGAGCAAAGCGTGTTCCCAGCTCACGCCAGTCTCTGGGATATGATGTTGTTCTGGATCGAAAAGAACTTCGTTTGTAATTGTTTCGTAAGCCTTGGACATGGATGCGCAAATTAGCGCATACTAGTCAACTTGAATTAACACAACTAACCAGAGACCCAAGGGACCAAATGTCTGTAGATTGATCCCAAGAAGCCCGAAGCAGGATTTCAGGAGACTGCCCTACCGAGAATTGCGAAATAAAAACTAGTACCCAACCTTGAAGTCACAAGATGCGAGCATATCGAGCGGTGGAAGCGGCAGAGGCTGAGAGACAAACGTAGTGACCGACTTATTCAAGCTGGGCCTTTCTGGGTAGGTACGAGGAGGGTTTTGTTTAAGCCAGGCGTCTATACTTTCTGTCGTCCGATTGCGACTATAATCAATCATTATGTCAAGCCAACTTAGCCCTGAATAAGGGAAAAGCAAACATCATCGCTCGAGAATGCATACAGGCTGTTGGTGCGTAACGTACCGCCGTGCGCAAAGCGATACTTGTGCATGTGAGCTAGGCCACGTAATGCATCAGCGAGGATCTTCTTCACACCCGAAATGGGTATATAGCTTTTCATGGATGCCGCCTGCATTATGCATTATTTGAGATTGGAGTGAAAAACGTCGGTCACCATACAGAGGTGGTCGCCATCATCATCAATGCCGGGGTGGATGAAATGATCGAGAAGACGGACAATATGGCTGCCGTCGGAGGGAGATTCCGACACAAGTTCGTAGACCTTCAATGCGAAAGGCTTGTTTTCTGGATTTAAGCGTGTTTCAAACCCTGTTAAAATTTTGATGGATACATAGCGCTTGTTTCTGCCTCAAAGACTTTAGTTCACGTAATGGGCCACTGGCGCAGGAGGATTCATACATGGAGTCGTGAGCAAGCCAAACACTTGAAGTAGTGCCCCAACCAAGTTTGGCTCGTATCTGGTAGCGACCATTGGGACCAAGCAGAGACCCTGGCCCTCCCTGAAAGTAACCACGGTATTGCCTTTCTCCAATGCCCAATGGCTCTTCATCGAACATATAGGGTCGCATATCCTCTCCGTCACGCTCCCTAAGGCCCATCCAAGAACCACTGGAGGAGGAAACACAGGAAATATGTCGGGTTGCAGAAGGGCGTGGGATACGGAAAGTCCCCTTGGAGAGGCGGTAACACATACGCATCATCGTCTAATAATGTTAAGCACAGTTATCTATCCGTCGTATTATGAGAGAACAAGAGGTCTGAGGAGTGTCGCACTTGGCACGACACAATCACATGACCCGAACGGTCAATGCGCGACGCGCGCCTCGCCTAAGAATGTGCCACCAGCATGTGGCAGATTGTTGGATGTATTATGACTATTCGATCTGGTAAATATCCAAGTTGTTACTTGTAAATCCACGTACGGATTCTAATGGCCTCCCTCAGTTCGTCTATCCGTCGATGACACTTTTTATACTGCAGTTACGGTGGTAGAGATACATGACACCTTTAACGCAATGAATTCATTCCAATATCCCAGAGGTCTGAACCCGCCGAGTCCGGAGTTTAACGACTTCCTTCGGCTGGAGCTACTCTATCACCTTCTTCTATTTGGCAGAAGCATTAGCCTCCAAGCCCTGCTGGTCGGATTCGTCGCATGAGGAGGAGCCTCGACAGTCTGAAAAGTGAGTCAACGTACATACCTCACAATAAAGTTACTACAGATATTGGTTTAACAATACCGTAGTCAGCTCGTTCTCCAAACTGTCCAGCTTATGTATGACTTTTCAGAGCTAAGAAAAGGTGAATAGGCTGCTGACCGTCAGAGTACACAAATGGGGGTCTTTTGCCTGAATTGGACGTATACGATTAACCACAGCCGTCATACGTAGTTTATGGTGGCAGGTTGCACCTGAACGCCTCCTAGCTCCTCGCCTTCTTCAGGAGACAATAAGCAACTCCTATACCGCACGAAATTTTCTACTTCTCTTTCTCTGGTATTTAAAGTGGCGTATGGACCTCCTACCAGGAAACTACATCGAAGTCAACAGCCTTCAACCGACTCGGTATACTTGTCATGAAACTACTCGCACCTCTTTCTGCCTTGACACTGGCCGCCATGGCGTTGGCACAAGCTCCCGGGGCTGGCTACACGAAAATTCTCCATCCAAACAATGGTTCCAGGGTTAAAAGGGGCAGCAAGGTCGTCGTGCAATTCCAGCAAGCCTTTGTAAGTCGGGGTCCGCCCTATACAGTGCGGTGTAAACAGTGTTTCTCACTCACATCGATGCTCATCCACAGGGCGGCCCCACCCCTTCAACTACGGAAGTCGCTATTGCCATAGGCATCCAGCCCTGCGGTGCCAAAGCCTGTCCCTCACCACAGGAGACCTTTGGCACCATCCTCTATACCGGTCCTTGGGATCCCACTTTCCACCCATCGCCGGAAGGGCCTAGAATATATGAGAACTTCACGATAACAGTTCCGGACTTTTCCCCTGGAAAGGCTCTAATCAATATAGGCCGCTTCTATTTCTTGGGCGTACTAGTAAGTGGATGGTGTATACATGTAATAACTTCGTTTATCGAGCTGAGCCTGTTGCAGTATAACCACCGTCCTCTTTTAGACTTCTATAACACCACAGTGGTCATCTATTGATTCCAGCATGCCCAACTTTCAGAGTGGGGCGTCGTTATGTGTGTCATCGTGTAGGCATTGTGAAGCAATCGAGGTTCCTACTCATGAACTCGCTGTCTATATCACCATTTTCCAATGTGATGATCAATTCGTTTTTCTATTCCCCCCCAAATGACTGTGATGGCAGGCTTCAAGCCAAGTGCAATATAAGTACAAGATTAATACCGAGAACTACGCTGCATTAGAAGGAATGTGCAAGACAATATAAGCGTCAAGAATAAGGTAAAGCAATAACTATACAGCTATGATATGTCGTCGTCGTCGTCCTTCTTCGTACATCGGCCGCGGTCATAATGGATTCAAAAGAAGGAAGGAAGGATGTAACCCATGAGGAGGAGAATCACCGGCTACGAAGTCTCGACCTAGAGCCTGGAAGGAAAGCATAAACCGCGGGGATAGTAGACTCCCCGCCGACCCTGAACTTCCAACGCGAAGTTCACCAAGTGTCAACGTTGCGGTCTTCGGTGCTCTGAATCGCAAGGCCAGTCGGTGAAGACTCGGTGAAGACTGTGTTTCTTCTAGAAACGCCGTGACTCTCTGGGTTCCCGAGACATGCCAGATGTCTGTCATCGGTTGCTGCGCATAGAGGGCACACGCGTCGCGATGAGCTGCTCGATGTGCGCGCCGTAGTTGAAGCGGTGGGGGAAGTACGTGAGGAGGACCTTAAGGCGGCGTAGGTGCCACTGCGGATACAGTCGTTTATCCATCTCAGCACAAAACTCATCCTATAAATATCCATGCCCCACATCAATAAAGAATGCGACATGAAAAAAGCAATAAAGGTACTCACGTATGGTCCACCAGCGGAGCACTGACCCTCGTCTGTGTGGCCTGAAACATCCCGCGCCAACAGATCAAGACGCGTCAGGTAAGGGAGTTCCCGAGAAAGAAGGTCAAATAAGGCCGGTGTGAGCACGACCGAACCCAAGCGGAGGCTTTCGAGACGTTCGTTCCGCGGACGGCGTTTGAAGGCCTCAAGAACGGACTCGACATCCGCATACGTATGATAACACCCCGTGAGCACCAAATTGACGATGGTGCTCTTGAACCGCGCCAGCGCGACCAGGGCCGCTGAGAACGGGAAAAGTCCGGAACTGATGTCCAGCGTCCGGAGATGCGGGATGTCTACATCCATGAGCACAGCACCCAGCCAGCTGGAGAGGGAAGAGGAGTCTGAATCGAGGCCTTGGCCTGAATACTGTGTAGCGCGCAAAGTTAGTGCGCGAAGGGTAAGGCTCTGCCGAGTAAGGAAGGTTGAGAGGCCATCAGGGCAGCCTAAGTGGGGCGCCTCGACGGGAATTGCCAGGGTAAGATGGCTGAGCAATGGAAGGAGATCAAGCGCATGGAAAAGCGGGGAGAAATCCAAAGGTTCCCATGCTTGTATGGCGAGGTGCCGTAGAGAATGTCTTAAACGGCCTATTGCGGGGGCTAAGTGGTCGACTAAGATGGAAGCATGATCGCTAGCAGGGTTATCAACGCGAATAACGAGATCAAGTTCTTCGATGCTATGTGGTGCAGAGCAAGGGGCAAACAGGTTGGCCACATTCTCCAGGGAGATGTCGAGCGCGAGTTTGCGCAGATTGGATCGAAAGACGGAAGCAAGAAAAGGGACGGGCGATTCTGCGATGGGCTGGAGACCACACCACATAATGTGATAATCAGTGACGTTAGGGAGGCCTCCAAATACCTCGAGCATGGTCTGCACGATGTCTTCTGCCGTGTTGGGCTTGCGATGAGAGTATTTACAGCGGGGCTTCTGATCAATGAAGTGATTTGCGAATGCCGTTAGCTTCAAGCGCAGCGAACGTCTTGAAATGGGCAAGTCGCGTTCACGGTCTAATGCCTGCTTGAGAAATACAGGGTAGACATGAAGAACGCGGACTCGTCTTGCCACAACGGGATCCCTGCAGTTGATCAGTTGAAGAAGTGAACATGTGGCCACAAGGCATTGAACCCACTTTAATCGCGCAACGTTTCTCTCCATCCTGCTATCGAGAAAAGCAAAGCTCATTTGTCGATAACGGCAATCCATAGCTAGGTCATAGAAGGTGCTGTTGACGCTGATAAGCCCCTCAAGGACAGATGCAGGGATGAACTGTGCGACGTGTAGCCAGATTTCGTGAGGAAGGGAGAACATGGTGGTCGGAGGATGAGAGTGTTGGCACGGAACATTGACAGGACTAGAACTATGTCCATGCGACGTAAGTTTGAGAACAAGAGCTGCTGTAGTGCTTACGTCACGACAGGTCGGCTTCCGAGGACAGCATCTCCTTAATTATCTTCAATTGTTGTTCCTTGCCCAGTCATATGACTGATAAGATCTCCTGATAGACGTCTACACCTTAGCAAACCGTCATCGCCATGTCTTCCAGTAGTCAACCTGCTCAGAATCTTCACATGTTTTCCACTCATAATCCCGTCGACGAAGAAGTCTGTCTTTGGAGGGATAAATTAACTCTCAGCTTTCCATCTAGTATGACATCGGACCGGATGATTTGATTTAATAATTCTGTGGCAAAGACAAAATCAACGGCGTCAACAAACGAGGCGCACACAATAATACTAGTCCGGTGTCACCGCAAAAAGACACATCCGAAAATCTCTCCAAAACAGGATTCGCCAGGCTGAAAGAATTTTGTGTTAATTTCCGGACGCACAAGTTCGGCTATCTTAACCGTTAATGGACCAGCGCCTGAATATGAGTCGCGCAATCGGTTCCAAAGCGTTGTGTGCAACTCGTTGAGAGAAATATCATCGGCTATGCGTGCAGGCTGAACTATGGACCCAGGAAAATCGACGCTGCGTACGCCAAGCTCGAGCTTGGGGAGGGCACGCAATTTGGTGGGAGTTGTACAGGAGAGGGCTATCAAAGATCGAAGATCGATAATGTTATTGGCTTTGTGCAACATCTCTATCGTCGGAGAATGCTCATGACAGTCATTAGCAGAGTCTTCATACAGCAATTGTGACTCCACATGCTGTGCGGAGTGCGCAGGGCTCCTGTCGTGCAGTGACATAACACCGTCACCGTGCCGTGACTCGGAAACGCGTTTGAGGGGAATGACGCTGTCTGTCTTTGGCTTCGTCTCGATAACACCTCCCTTTTCGCTTTCTTCTTCGTATAAGCGTGGCTTTTTCGAGATCTCAGGCTCCAAGATAGAATAAGAGTCACCCATCTGGCTCGCGAGGAAGCTGCGCTTGCGTGGATATCTGGGAGGATGGACGGCCAACGGGCTGATCATTTCCTTTGAGAGGTTGTCGATTGTTGCATCGGACATAGAAGACTCGTTTTCCAGCAGCATTGGATCAAAGTTGTCTAAGATGAGAGTATGAAGGTTGTGGAAGATCATTTATGCAGAGTACGCGTACCATCAAGGATATAGGGACCCACAGGCATTATAAAGTTCTCCGAAATGCACTTGGCAATCCAACTTGCATGTCGCACCTGGATGTATGCATGTCTAGTTCAAGATATGAATGTCACCCGCAGTGCACTTTCATCCATACCACTAAATATCGGTATGAAAGCCTAATCATCGTGGAACATCAATCGTATGATATGATCTGAATTATAGATCGAGTGAACCCACTTGTGTAACCAAGGATCATCTAGCCCGTTGCAGAAGAAAAACTGCGCTTCATAAAAGTCTTTCGCCGAGTGAGTGAGAGTTCCTCCGTTCCTAACTAGGAAACCGAGTCCTCAGGACACGTCAATTAAAGATGTCGAACACGACAGACCCCATCCCTTTCTGTACCTTGCAGGCACAGAGGGACTGAAGCACGCTGTACATGAGAAATATGAGCTGGATGCATTTTTTTGTCCTTTTTACGATTTACCCATCCCGGAAAACAGCATTTGATGTGAAGGAACGGGAACTCGAAGGTGCAGATGAGATTCAAAGGCAAAAGAGATAATTGTGGCGGTGCACACTGTGTGGCAGACCCAAGTGAACCAAATACGCAATGAACGTACCTTCCACGTCGCGTCTGCGTTTCCAACGCTTCCTTAGACTCCACCATGACCTCCATCACACGAAATCTTCCCTGGTTCATCCGCGACCTCGGTGTCTCCATCGTTGGACAGGTAAATCCTTATTTTTGCCTTTCTTGTCGAGAATAAAGCTCAAGATTTCACAAAAGGAATGTTACACGTCACTCATTGAAAATCTAAACATCGGCGATGTCCAATGCATCAAGTACTCTATATCGAAAGGCCTAGGAATTGGTATTGTCGTTGGCGGATCCATAATGAAAGTGCCACAGGTGCTACTGAGTAAGCCTTTACGAGAACTTGTCAATCTTTTAAGATTAAATTTTGAAATCTGACAGTTGTGAATGCACGTTCCGCACGCGGACTGTCTCTGTCTGCCTATGTACTTGAGACACTCTCGTATGCCATTACTCTGGCCTACTCGTTCAGAAATGATTTCCCTTTCTCAACTTATGGCGAGAACCTGTTCCTCGCGATCCAAAACACCCTCATTACCCTCCTCATCATCTCCTACGGCCCTCCTTCCTCTTCAAAATCGACGCAAATGCTAGGAGGCATCGTCTCTGTTGTTGCATCTGCCGGCGTTCTCGCCTCGATCCCACCCAACTACCTCACAACCCTCCAACTCGCCACCCTCCCCCTTTCCCTCTTCTCCAAACTCCCCCAAATCCGCCAGAACGCGCGCGCACGCTCAACGGGCCAGCTATCTGCCTTCGCAGTAATCTCGCAAATAGCAGGATGTGCTGCGAGACTGTTCACTACGGCAGCAGAAGTCGGCGATCCGCTCGTCGCAGCAGGATTCGTCCTGGCGCTTCTCCTGAACTTGGTGCTTGGCGCACAGATGTGGATGTACTGGGGCCAGGGCCAAGTCAGCGACGCCAAGGCGAGAGACGGCAAGTCCGACTACGACTATGAGCTGGTGGAAAGGACAAACGAGACAGCGCAACCTCAGCCTCAAGTGCACGAACCCGTACCATGGCAACCTGCGCCCCAGATGCACCATCGTGTAGCGACGCCCCCGCCACGCTCGTCTTCAGCCGCCGGGACTAGGAAGTGGGCACGGAAGGTGGATTAATTCACTTCGCGTTCATGCTGTAACCAGTGTGTTGATCAGATTGCCTTTATTTTATATATCTATTCCTTGCGCATTGCACGCATTATGTATGTCCTCGCTCTTTAATTTGGTTCTGCAACACGACGTGCAGAGGGTTTCGGTGACCGATATCGTATGATCCAGCAAGAGGACTGGCAAACGTCCAACCAACATATACCCCTCGGCACTGGCAGCGCCGTCCATCCTCAGCCAGGTGCTGAAGGCCCATACCCTTGTATATTTTCCCTTTCACGATTTCTCTTATGAACTGTTCATGGGTTGATTGGGTTCCACGTGTGTTCATGCTAATGATACCAAAACTTTAACGTCCAAATACGATGCCTGCCTCAGACAACCATCCCTCATGACATTAACCTCCCACCCAGTTTAGCTGGTAACGATGTTACCCCGAAGCTCTTGCCATCCAGGCGCAGGCACGATATCTATAGTCGCAGCCTTGCTGGAGGAAAGCACGGCTGTAGGATTTAATTCCAGCTGTGTCAGGTTCGCACCCTGTGAATCTGTTCCATGGTTACAATTACATCCGTATATTCACACATGAAGCGGGAGGGAAACTTACCCAGCGCCCACAGGGAAATCAGAACCTCATTCTGGCCATGGTGGTTAAGGATGCCCTCTGGAACTGGGAAGCTCGTCTGCGGACCAGATGACGAGATAAATCTGCATAACAATAGCAAGTCCAACCAGCGCCTCAGCAAACAACCCTCCACGGGACGGATCTACGCCACAGCACGCACCTGCCGAATTGCCATCCGTTCACCCAGATCAAGACTCGGTGGGGATTAACTGTATCGAGCTCCATATCAAACGCAAGAGGGATATCCGCACCCCTCGGAAGGTCGAGATTGAACGTGGTCCGGTAGACCGTGACGCCCTGGCTCGTACGGCCTTCATAGGGAGAGCAGGTGCTCCATTTTGAGTCATCAAACCCGGGAAGATGTGCGCCTGGAAGTACGGAGAGTTGAGTAAAACATATCCATATCAAGTCTCAGACTTAAGGGATTTGGGACGCACCGACGCGCTCATACCACCATCCGCCCTCGTTGTACGGGCCGCGTACTGTGTCGGGTGCGTTTTCACCGCCGATGTCTGGGTATTGTTATCCCCGTATCTCAACTAAAACGGGGGAAAGACATACTGCCGGCAACTCTCCAGTGTGTGAAATCATTTCCATTGTCAGAGAGAAGAGTGTATCCACGAATGCCTCTTGGGGTTTTGAATTCGTCATTGATGTTATCTAGACAAGCGTGGTCGTCAGCAGAGGCCTCAGATGCCTAGAAAAATCAACTCGCAATCTTCGTTCATGCCCGTCGAGTCATGAATAACAGTGAGAACTGTACGAAGTCAAATCAACAAGTGTAACTATGAGATGAATGTCGATGCGACACACCATTCTCTCCTGGCAGTAATTGATCGCTCGTAAAGTTAAACGTAGGTGAAAGTAGATCCACGCCTTCCTGGCTGTACGAACTTCCCTGACCAGATCCAAGGAAGTGAGAGTTGATGAAAGCAGAATAGCCAAAGGAGAATCCGCTGAAAGACGGTAAGCCTGGTCCAGCGTGCAAGGAAAGGACATACCCCTGAATCGAAAGCTCTACTCCAGTTGCACTGCCGTTGAAGTGACCACGCCACACCCATTGTCCTTTTCAGATCGGGAAATTAGACATACCTAGATTTTCATGTCTGATATAAGCTTACCTGAGTGGAATCCGTATCTAAGGAAAGATGTTAATGAAGGCCCGGAGAACTTGGAAGTAAATTAAACTTACTCGCTGGAATACAGCACATACTTTGAACAAGTAATAAGAAAAAAAGCTCAGTTGACCAAGGTAATCCATACCTTGCCTGCTGTCGGCTGCTGAGGCCGCAGTGTCGAGGTCTTGTTCGCCAGCACCCAATTACTATCATCATACTCTAGGCTCAACTCTGGCAAAGAATCTGCGCATTTCCAGTCGAGTTGATTGAGAACCGGAAGATCGACAGACGAGAGATCGGCAGGAAGTGCAACAGAGCCCCTTAGGCTTCCAATATTGCTCTTTGTGACCGGGAGAGGCTCGCTATTCCACGTCACCGCCGTGAACGTGCTGGGAGCAAAGATATCAATCGTAGTAGTGACGTTTAGGTCACCTGTCAGCTGAAGAGTAGAGCCCTGGGCACTTGCGCTGCGCAGGAGGTATGGCCCTTTCACGAGGACGGATGCAACATCAGGGCTAGCATCATAGTGATCGTGCCCCGTGCCACTAACAGCAAGACGAGGAGCCCAGAAGGAATAGGCAGTTTGCTTATCAGCGACGATGATACGTGTAGTGTTGAATGTAACAACGGTGACATCGAGAGGGGAGCCTGAAATAGTGACAGTCTGTCGAATTTCGTTATGAACTGCTACTAGGAATGACCACAATTAGTGCATACCTGCCCTTCAGCTACAGCTGTAATAGAACTAGCGCCTAGCGTCGTGACGGGAGATCCGTTCGGGTTTTCGACCACAATTTCGACGGTTTGACCAGCGAGAGCATACGCTACCAGAGTATCAATCTATCATCTAGATCAGCCTTGAAATAATCGGTATTGACATCATCTGTGCCTACCCCGTCAAACGTCGCCCAGGTCATGACCTGATAGAGTTCGTCATAAACTTCAGGATACAGTATGATGTAGAGATTTCACCTCGGCAGTTGAATACTGAAGCTTTGAGGATCCGAATGGGTAGTTGGTTACAATGATCTTGGACTCCCTTCCCGCCAAAGTTAGATTCCCTGACTTGGGAATGGTGATCTCTCCAGCCGAAGAGACATTGACACTCAGTGTGAAGTCTGTGTCAGTAATCTTCGTGTTGGTGACCTGCCTGACAATGTAGAAGTTGGCGCCAGAGGATGGGGAGTTAAGATGGGTGGTATAGATGTCTGCAGAGGTGCTGTATGCAGTTCCATCTCCGACGGTGCCATTTCCTATCCTGCCTACAAGCAAATAATCAGGAGACGCATGCAGGAAGGACGCCTGGAGCTTCAGTTCATCGAGTTTCGGGGTCAGAGTCCGATCTTCACGAATAGCCTATGTACGCTCGGGGTCAGAGTACCACCCTAGGCTCGACAGACTCATCTGGGACTCACTGAACCATAACTGATCATGGAAAGATGAGTAAATCAGCATGAGGTGTAGAAATGGCGTAAGGAACTCACTCATAGCTAGAATAGATCGTGTGAGTCTGTAAGTTGCCCCAGTTCGTTCCTCCTGCAAGGTACGGTGAGCCTTGGTGTCTGGATCGCTGTGTGTGAAACACGTTCGCACCGTATGTCATATAAAGGTTCTGAAGAGCCACCCCTGAGGCATAATTATTCTAAAATATCAATCAGAATAAACATTGGGCACTCATGCGGACCCTGGCGATGTTACCTTATAGAAAACCTGCGATCTTAAGTCAGTGCAAAGTCGAAGTGATATGGAAAATGGCAAACATTGGCAAATTGCTCGTTAACAAGTTGATAGCATTCCGAATAACCAGGACCAGACCAGTAAGAAAATGCACCGCCTAAGAATTGCTAAGGACAATTGGATACTCAAAAATTTAATTGTTGTCGCACCTTGCCATTCAAACATTGCAAGTGGCTCCGACGGATTTATCGTTTGATGGCTGGTGTCAAATTCTATGGAAGCTCGACACATCAAAAAAGATCCTATTGAAGGAATTGACTGAGAAGTCACTCACGCGTAGAAAGTTCTACCCATTCTGAAGGAGTATCACAATTGAACCCAAGAGGGTAACTGCAAAGAAAGCCTCAGCAAAGAAGCAGTAGTGCTAAGAGATTTGACAATCCTACCCATCCCATCCATAACTGTTAAGTCGGTCAGAGCGGATTCTGTTGTTATCTGGTGACAAGTGCTACTTACAGATCTACCTCACCCAAACCGGGATAAGCGTATTGCCCATCTGCACCTCGATCGTTGTGGATGATTGGTATCTTTGTTAAGCCGCTCGAGCGTAACGTATCAATGATAGCTTGCATATGTTCATCCAGACCGGGGATACCAGCCGTTGCGGAAGTAAGATACTCGTTTTCACTTTGGACAGCTAGCGGAGGGAGCCGATATGAGAAATGATCAATTGACGTCCTCTGTACTCACCGATGACGGGCCCGTCTGGGTACTGATGAAGGCTTAGACGACATAACGTAAGACGGTTTTGACATATCTCTCACCTGGAAGGGAGCAGTTTGCTTGGCAAATTCAGTGACGCTTGCGAGGAAATGATGAGGATATTCTTGATAATGATCCCACGAGAGCACTTACTATGGATACCAGGCATCCTTATAGTCAGTGGCATTTGTTCTCGCGAGACTGGGGAGATTCGTCGCCCATCCAGGTATCCCACCTTTTCCATAACCGATTAGATATCTTTCATTTCAACATGGGTTGATTAAGAACTGACCTGCTGCCGCCTCAGCGTTGATATAAGGTCTAGTAAAGTAGCCTTAAGCATTCATCTTTTTCAAATAAAAAAATGGTCGCTTACCCAGGGCGAACAATCACCAAGATACCTACTTCCTTCGCCACCTGAAAGAAAGCCGCCAGGTCGGTGTGTCCGGAAAAACGGATCTCCTTGGAGTTGGGAGCAGAAAGTCCCCAATGCCCTGTTAAGTTGAAATGAAACCGTTGTTAAATTGTACGATGTAGTAAGTTGAAGATCATACAATATACGGATACACCATTAAACCCTGCTGCCTTGGGAAACATTCAGACCACGAAGTCGATCCACGCGAACTATATAATTACCTTAAACCTATTCTGGGTCAGCATTTGTTGTCTGTTGAAAGTCCAAACACGACTGACTTTTCTAGAACATCCCGCCAGAGCTCCGTAGCTGGGAGACGGAAAGGATGAAACTCTCCTGAGAAAAACATTACACGCTGAAAGAACACATCTTAGTCGATCATCAGGTGTTGGAGAACCGTGAATGCAGACCTTTCCATCTAACAGGACTGAATGCTGATCAAAAGTTACATTGGCTGTTGATTGGCCATTGTAGAAGTCCGCTAAGGCGGGCAGCGTTAGACGGCGTGTGTAGCAAAGGGAAGGAAAATAGACAAACGCGATCCTATCGGCACAACATATGATCCACTCTCATCTTGTAACGATTGACGTGCGCGAAGGAAAGTTGGAGAGGTCGCGAAGCTCCCCAGAAGGGATAACTGGTATGCGAAAAAAAGCCCAAGAAAATTCCTCATGGCTCTATAACGTCGTGTTTTTCGACGTCGGATTGGTATAAGTATCTCTTCCGCGGTATTGATGCGGTCGAGAAGCTCTAGATGATATATCAAATCAACATCAAAGGAAGCCACTCTATGAGGAGCGCAGGATTAAAACGCATGAGGCGGGGGTCATGGGTACAACATTCTAGCATTTTGACCTCTTATTGGCCGGTCCGCCAAGCAGCCGTGACCAACTATGAGGTGAACATAGAGCCTCGTGGGCGGTGAAGCGGTAGAAAACATATGATACTTCGTCATATGGTCGACGTACTGCTGCTTAGGGAGTTAAAAAACCGTGTTGGTTGTGCTTTCGCCAATGGGTGGTGTCAAATGTTGTCGTTCGATCTCTTTAGTGGGGTCGCCGGACCGAACGCAAGAATTTGTTAGAGTGGTAAGTTGAATACAGATATCGAAGATCTTCAGGTCTTCAGGTCGCCAGCCAGCCACCAGTTTAACGATGACAAGCAAGCTTCAGCTTCTCCCTCTTCTCAGAACACGCACAAAAATTATGTCAGGGAACAGAGAGACTCCGACGTCACAGTTCGCCATCCGAACACCCACTGTCGCATGTGGACAACAAAGCGATAACGTGATGATATGGCTAGATCCAAGAGTGAGCCAATGCTTGCGAAGGGTGATGAATAGGACTCCGAACTTGCAGCCTTAGAGGACCTCAAAGGGGGAGGGAAGCCAAGAAGTTAGAACAACATTTGCACGGAAACTGCCGAACTTGACAATAATGTGAGAACTTGAAGGATTTTTCTCAAGTTCAAGAATCGTGATTCATGTTTAGCTGCGGTGGTGTTTCGGGCACCTATTGCCGTCATATCATCCTTTTCCATTCCACTGGTTCAAAGTAGATTCGAAAGCAATTGAGAGGTTAGGATCTCGCACTGGCGCCCGCCGCGGCAGCAATGTACTCCCTTTTCGGTGACGTCCGATTCGTTCTGAACCTAGCTGTCCACATACCAGGAATGCGGTCCCATCGGTAGATAATGCTGAACGTTTACGGTGATAGGAGATCTTTGCTTGAAAGTAAGTTGAGCATATTTCCACACCTAGATGCCGTTTCGTCTATAATTGGTCACTCAACTGACAAAGAACGTGGCCCCCAGGGCGGTTATAAAGGTGCGTCGAAATTTATACGTAAATAATAGCTTGGATTTCACCTTTTCCCCTTCCCTCCGAGCCCATCCAAGATAAGCAGAGCCTATGAAGTTTAGCACCCTCTTGGTTATCGCTTTCGGCTCGCTGTTATCCACCCCGAGCGCTGTCTTCGCTCAAAATGTTGTTATTGGCTATCCTCCAAGTGATACATGTATCACGGCAGGATCTAGCCTTACTGTCGAAATAGATCGACCGGTCTGTATATGTTCAAGTATGCCTGAATTCCAGTTCACTTCAACCTTGATGTAGGATACGCTCTCCAGTTCATTGGAGGTTGCCATAGTGCTTGGTCTGCAGTCATGTGCAACATCTCCATGCCACTCGGTATCCGATGGTGTGGGCAACGTACTCTACGATGGAGGATACAATCCTCAATTCCTGAACGATTCCTTCGAGAAGCCCCCTCACCAGAACTTTACCGTCGCCATTCCTTCAAATATACCAACCGGCCCAGCACAGTTAGGAGTCGTTCATGTAGCTTTAATAGGTGTAAGATTACCCACCGATTTCCATCAAGTTCAGTATTTTAGGCTGATTTCTTATTGTCTTCGTAGGCTGGACTAGCTCCATTCCTAGAGACTCTTAATGTCACTTTGAATGTGATAGCGGCATAAATCATGGGTTTAATTTCATTTTTTACTTCCGCTTTCTATTCATATGTACTTTTACTTTCCATATCGTTCGGTCGTTTACACTGACATTCACCAAGGAAGCTGGGCTTCGTCGAATCTGCCCAAAAAGGGTAATTCACCATGTGTTCCAATTGGGGTTGACTATCATCATCATATTGAGTATTTAGTTTCACCCGAGCCTGCTCCCTCGTGTACCATCCCTGCACTCTACATAGTCAAATTATGATTCCTTGCAAAATGGAAAAAGCGGACCAACATCTGAAACGCAGGCCCAGTGCGCCGTTTCGATGCCGCAGTTACAATCGCTGTGAGCGCGTCGCTGATTCACTCCATACTACGCATGTTCGGGTATGACACCCAGTGAGAACTGGTTCTGGCGGGAACTGTGGGGACTGGGGAGAGCTGGTTGGAGACGTAAGTTACTGTCGTGTTCTGTAGATCCAGAGGAAGACGAACCTATATGTTGTGCAACTTTGTGATCAGCGTCGTTGTTTCGGCCCGATTGACTTAGTCAGCAACGAGATTCACTTACATCGATTTTGATTGAAAGTAACTCGACATACACACGTTATGGCCCCCTCATCTTGCCCTTGTACAACATGCCGGGGAGCTATTGTATCCTCTCGGACAGTCTGGAATCACCGCGAGCGTCCACGCTATGCACCAACAAGCACCTACTCGTTTACAGACTGGCTCCAGGACACGGGCCAAGAGACGCCGGAAGGAACCCAGAGCAGACGTACAGAAGTAGATGAAGGAAGAGAAAGGGATGGATTTGGTACACGAAAACGAGCACGGCATGTAAGTTGACTGTATATTAATCTGTCTTCGTGTCATGTAATACATAGCATGCTTCGAATCAAACAGTCCTCCCCATTACAAAATTTAGATGAATTAGAACTCGAGCATGCGGTTGACTCAGACATAGATGAAGATGGGGTATTTCGGCATGAGAACAACAGTGGAGGAGGTAGTATTTCAGACGGTGACTTCGCTGCTGGCAATACCAATCCAGGACCTTCGAAAGCTCTCGAGGACTCCGATAATGATGACGATTTTGCTACCGCTACTCGCGCACATGCTCAGGCAATGTTAGATTTACAAGGACTAGATGAAGAGTCAGATAATTCCGAGGCAGCTGGTCAAGACGACAATTTGCCCGAGGCTCGCATTGAGAGTCTTCGAAAGACTCAGGAATTCATTCATCTTATTCAGAATGCCAGCCTAGAGAACGACAAACTTGACGCAGATGCACTCAGTAATCTTCGGCACCCAACTGAAGGTCCCGTTGACCTCAGTAACCCTGACGACATTCTCTCAATAGACATCTTCAATGCAACGGATGCTAGCGAGGCTGCATATGACCAGTGTCGTAACGCTATTCTTCGACGCTATCCAGAGTCGGGCATCCGAAAATTTCACGCAGTCAAGAAACTTATCTCTGACATGACTGGAATTGTTCCGGTCATGGACGACATGTGCATCAATTCATGCCATGCTTTTACTGGACCCTACGAGCATCTGGACAGCTGTAGCATCTGCAGCGAGCCACGATACGATGTCAATAAACTCATCAAACATGATAAACGAGTGCCTCGCAAGCAGGCATGTACTTTTCTTCTAGGGCCGCTGATTCAGACTCTTCGACGTTCGACAGAAGGATCAAAAGATATGCGCTACCTACACACTAAATTCCTAGCAGTCTCGCAACTCATTAATGACCTTGAAAACGACTCTGACATGATCTACGATGACATTGTTTGTGGAAGCGATGTTTTCGAATTCTTGGAGCATGCACGGTTCACGGACAAAGACACGATGGTATCATTTTCCATTGATGGAGTCCAGCTTTATCACAGTAAAAAATCGGACACCTGGATTGCGATATGGAAGATTGAAAACTATTCACCCAACATTCGTTTCAAGGAGAAAAAGATTTTCCCATGCATTATCATTCCGGGCCCTCATAAACCTAAAATCATCGACTCTTTTACCTTCCGTTCATTCTATCATCTCTCAGCCTTGCAACGAGAGAATGGCAGCCGAGGAATGCCTGTTTGGGATGAGGGAATCAAGAGCATTATCTCGTCGCGTATTTTATTCTGTTTTGGGACTGCTGATGCTGTTGGCATCACCGAGCTGGATGGTAGAGTTGGTCACCATGGAGCTCAGGGTTGTCGCCTCGGCTGTGGTATGAAGGGAAGGCATAAACCAAATAGTGGCCACTACTTTGCTGCCCATCTTCAGCCAAACAACTATACTGTACGCGACTGCAATCATCCCGACATTGATCTACGAAATCTTGCGCCACAATCAATTTCCGAATATCAAGAAAATGTCCGCACTGTCATATCCTCTCCAGATCAAACTGCTTATGAACGCAGTCGAAAGGCCACTGGTATCAGCAAACCAAGCATTCTTAGTGGACTTCCACGAAATTTAGCTCTGATGGTGCCTCGTTGTTTTCCGCTGGACCTTATGCACCTCACAGCACTAAATATACCAGAACTCTTGGTGTCTCTATGGAGAGGAACACTTAAGCAGCCCAATGACAATGCTTGGGACTGGGCAGTTCTTACAGGAGATGTCTGGACAACACACGGCAAGCTTGTAGAAGAAGCCACTCAATATTTCCCTTCATCATTCCATCGCACACCTCGAAATCCCGCTGAAAAAATATCCAGTGGATACAAGGCCACGGAATGGTTTCTCTACATATACGGTTTGGGACCAGCACTCTTTCGCATCATTTTGCCCCGTGGGTATTGGCAAAATTACTGTAAATTGGTTGCCGCTATCCGCATATTCATTCAACGACGCCTTACTGGATCTCAAATTGCAGAGGGCCATTCTCTGATTATTCAGTTTGTTGAAGAGTATGAAAATTTGTATTATCAAAGGCGTGTTGATCGTCTCCAGCTATGTCGTCCTTCGGTGCATACCTCCAGTCATTTGGCATCTGAAACACTCCGTGTTGGACCAGGTGCATACTATTCACAATTTACGATGGAGCGCACTATTGGGAGCCTTGGAAAAGAGATTAGACAACCATCCAACCCATTTGCTAATCTTGCTCAGCGTGCTCTTTTTCGTTGCCAGATCAATGCACTTGTAAACCTATCACCTGCCTTCAAACACCTGGAACAGCAATTACATTCAAGCTCTTCATCAAACAACGATGTAACTCAGTCTGTTCATCCTGGAAAACCTATTCTTCTCCATCGCAAGGACAAATACCCTCAGTTAATTCAAGATGAAGCAGAAGCAGCGGTTATAGAAGAAGCAGTGGGAAAGTATCCTGTGCGACGTTGGGGCCGCATCCAGCTGTGTAATGGACAAATTGCACGGAGTATATTCAATGACGAAGAAAGGTCTGGTAAAATCCGCATTAGCCATAATGTCAAAGTGCGTACTACTGTTTATTTTTCTTGACAACGTTAAAATGATAATATTCTGGTTTAGATAAATCTCAATGGCCGTATCACTTATGCTGAAGTTCGATTTTATTTCCACATTTTTGACAGCAAAGGAAACAGTGACTCAGATACCAATCAATCAGAGTCATCAGAAACATCCTCGCAAGACTTGCAACCACACGCCCTGGTTTCTGTATACTCAGATCCTGATCAGGCTATTTTGACGGAGTCATTCCACACAATCTGGGCATGCAGAAACCAAGGCACCAACGGGCTCCAAGTGATTGATGCCTCAAATATTCTGTCGCTTGTTTCAATGCAACCCATGCCAGTATTTCCAGATGAACCACAGGATCTGTGGTTTGTGGTAGAGAAGTCGAGTTTGGAAGAAGTTCAGTTAGGAGATTTCTAAGTAGATGTAAAGTAGTTGGAATTGGACAGCGACATATTATTGAATCACGTGTCTCCGTTTTGACGACGTCAATGAATTCAGAGTCTTGTTTCTTTACTGCCATCATATGTCTATACCCATACCAGACTTCTCGACATTTCAGCCTCGTCTTCAAGACCATGATTTGAGCAATTCTCATTCCCACCACCACTACGCACGGTACCAGCTTTCAAATGAATCAAAGTTGAATGAGGTACGGCCGTTTATATCATTTGGGTTTGCACTGAGCAAATTTCATACAGCAATACATTTCACCTGCTATTACTGTTGCAACCGCATCTCACCTAGAGTTAGTAGCAGCCCAGAACACTGCATATATCAAGCTATACGACGCATACAATGATATTAAAGCGAGAATCGAACCTCTACAGTACGTATATGCACTTATAATTGGCATGACTATTGGTTTTGACGATATTTTGTACAGAAACCAAATTCAACATCTTCAAAATTTGACCCAGATGCTCGCTTCAAACCCTCGCTCACATTCAGTCTCATCAGAATCAACGGGCTTGCTTCCTCGTCGAATCTCAGTCTCATCACGCAAGCTACCGGCTCCAGTACTAGTACTCCCCAAGAACTTGGATCGCGACGACTACGAAGATGTTTCCTTTTGGACGAAGGAGGAATGGACTACATGGGTAGAGAAGCAGCGGAATAAAGGACAGTCTTTCGATAAACTAGGATTTCTTACAAATGCCGATGGCAGTACCATTCCAGAGGCGCGAATTAGATTGATGTCAGAGACATCCAGGACCCTGTGGAATGAACTCGAAGCCAATGGTCACGCACCAGAGACCTGGATGAAGAAGACTGTTCAAGCGAGGGATTATTTCTACCACCACATGCTTAAAGAATTCCCTGAGTTTGCGCTTTGTGAAGGGAGGTGGAAGCTAGAGAGGTTTGCGACAGTTAGATATCCGGATTGGTCTGCATCGAGGGTTGTCAAGGACGAAAAGGACAATGGTATGATCAATTTATGTCTTTGCATTATTTTAACCAGCTCATCCTTGCATATAGCTGCAGCTTTGTCATCGAAACGCCGAGACCGCAGGGACACCAAGCTCAAGAAGCGAAAGCGCCTGTCGTCGCCTCCCCATGATGCTACTATAATCGAAATTGACGACTCAGAACAAGATCGTGCGTTTTCTCTTCTACATCATGTCAGCATATTGATTACTTTCTTTACAGATGACACTTCGAGTTCTCTGCAGCCCCCATTACCACCAGTAGCGCCCGAGCCGCGACCTTCTCCAACACAGCTGCCTATTGCGGTATTCCCACCTCCTGAAGCACAACTTTCTTCGACACAGCTGCCTTCGGTACCCCCAGCTTCTGAACCACAACCTTCTTCGACACAGCTCCCCTCAGCATCCTCATCTTCGATTACTCCGACTCTTCTCATTTCAGCTTCCGAAATCATTCAGTCACCCGAAACTTCATCTGTGCCACAGAGTTCTCCTCATATCTCGTCTCCTCTAGCTCAAGTGAGTTTGATTTCGTCACATCTTGTTTACATTTCGTTGATTTTCATCCAAGGTAATCGCTTCGGAATCTTCGCCCGTCCTCAGTACCCTCAGCAACATCGTGACCGAACCATCTCCCTCTACGACCAGCGGCCTCGATCCCTTGGCCTCTCATAACGAAAATGTACGCCATGTTGGACGTCCAAAGCGTCGGGCACTCAATCCACTGTAAGTAGCTGATTTATTTTCTATTTGCACTCTAACGTCTCCTAGGAAAAATGTCATCATACCAGCACCCGTTGTCACTGTCGCTCTCAGCACTCAATCAATCAATACGGCCGATCCTCCTCATAAAAAATCAAATACAAAACTTCTTCAAGCGAAGGATGGAGTTACCAGTGCACGGTATGCTTTCTTTTAGTCACACTGCCCAAAAACTGACGATATAATCCATTCTAGCAATCTTTATGTCATCGACTATCTCAAAGACCACCCTGCTGCAACGGAGGCCGAGTTTACGGTCGTTTGGAAGGAGCTTGCTGACACTACAAAAAAGGTGAGTTCCTCCGTCTCTCAAACGGTCACAATGACATGTTTCGCAACAGAAATATCAAGACTACTCTAAGGAACTAACGCGTGCACGAAAGAATGGAATGGTTGCAACAACCAGTGCAATACTACCTACCTCAGCCTCTTCAAGCACCGAATAAATGAACTCTGTTTTTTTTTTCGACTTGTACTTCTAACGGATGGCGGCCGTGCGTGACTGGAGATGTGGATGGGAGTCAGTCGTTGTCGGATAGGGCCAGAAATTTGACTACAAATTCTGTAACGCATCGGAAATAGAATGCTGTATATTACCCAGATATGACCAGATGTAAGCAGCAGGGCCCGGTGGACTGTTCAGAAATGTTTCTGAGCTGTCCAGTAATTAACGGAACCACGCCAGAACTTTTCTGGATGGCGTTGAAAATTTCTGATGTAACTGATGTATTCCGAACTACAGATTCAACCTGACTACACCAGCTTTTTCCAGCTCTCTCCGGAACCACTTCTCACTGGGGCTGACCAATCATTGACCTCATTGCCATTCATTGCCTCCTGCACAGATGGTTCATCCTCATTGGCTGCCATAGCATACTCCAAGGCTTCCTCAACCCAGTTCCCTTCAATCTCAACACCTCCAGGCTCCAGGATGTCCATGGCATCAGATATGAATGCAGATAGGGGGTTGAGGTGAGTGTCTTCATCATCTGCAAGATTGGCATGGTTTCTGACTTTCCTATCCCTCAGACCTCGTCCATATTGGGTTGGATCGGGCTGTGGGAGCCCAGATAACGAATCTCGACGCTTTCTGGCATGAGGAGGGGTTGTAGAAGGTGAATTGGTGTTCTGGGTACCCTGGATGGTTTCTGATGGTTTTAGGTCGGTTTTGGACGCGTTTTCTGGCGATTTTTCAACGTTCGAAGCGCCAGGGGATGGATCGTTGGTAGATTCGACTTGAACGACGTCAGGAGGGGTGCTAGAAGGCTGGGAAATGGCTGGATTGGAATATGAAGGTGAGTCTCACTCCCCCTCAATCTGGACATTATCCAGGTTGATTGCAGCGTCCTTATTGAAGTAAACGTCATGTTCTACAGTTACAGAATGTTTCTGGGGCCAATAGACACAATAGCCCTTCGATTCATCCGAAATTCCGACGACATGGCCCTCCTCGGCTCTCGGTTCGAGTTTTCCAGTGTCGAGACGCCTAACGTACACCAGGGTGCCCCACTCACATAATTTGGACATACTGTAGCTTTGTGTATGGTAGAAACCGCCAGGAGAGCGTGACAGACTGAAACGGCGCGACCCTAGAAACCCACCCATGGTGATGCGTGACAAGCCAATTTTTAGAAACTTTGAGCTACCGAGTATGCTGAGTTTGTAATAAGACCAGTCGCCCTGCAGCATTGGCTGTGTTACATGCAATGGAATTTTTAAAGTTTTTTGAACCATTTCAAACCCTCTGTTGCAACTTTTACTCATGGACAACCAAAAGCCTTCTACTGGACCATCTCAGCAGCTTATTTCAAGGATTGAACATCTTCACAGCCTTCTGAAAAATCTCCCCGAACATATACCATTCAATCCAGATGCAAATGGGTCTACCTACATCTTCTATCTGGACACAGAGACCCTTGCAGATGGTGGACCGTTTCCTGCCTTGGTACGCCGCCTCGAAATAAAAATTTGTGACAGGAAGAAATGGATTGGTAGCAGGCTCTGAAGAGGAGGATGTTTGGGCCTTTGATGATCAGGGTCAGAAATGGGGGGAAAGTGGTCAAATGCCAATGGTGAATGACGAAGATGAGGCTTAGGATTTTTTCGTGATTTTTAACCATTTTTTAATGAGAGTTTTCTGTCTTTTAAAGTCACGATTTTTTCGTAGAAACCAACCGTTCGTGATGCGTGACACACGTAGGTTTGGGAAACGAAACCAGGTCATTGTGACCGTGACGGTTTCTACCATACACAAAGCTACAGTATTTCTCGTCCTCTGCTACTGGTGGCATTTGCCACAACTTTATGATTGGGGCTTTATTCTCACAGTCAGGTTGAACCACATGTACGTAGCTGATGAACTATTGATTGACTGTGGACCTCCAGGGGTAAATTTACCAACAAAGAAAACAAGCATGAGATTGAGTTGCAGATGTCATGAT
>JABAJV010008646.1:0-35000 GCA_018854895.1 Tricholoma furcatifolium
TCAGTGCCATCAAGCATAAATATTGCATAAATGCCCAAAGATTCAGAGGTTCCGGCCATCCGGCGCCTTACCTTGTTCGGCCGCTTATATCAGCTCGTGCCTGATCTTATAGTAACAATCGAAGTATGCCTCGAAAAATTGAGGACTTGTGAATTGACCCTGATCTCAGGCACAGCAAGTCTAACACAAGTGCTCGTCTTGCAAGTTGGACGTATTCTCGTACAGAGACTGATGCAGGTAGTCCAATTAGAGCACAATATGCAACTCTTTTGTTGAAGAATACAATACCTGAGAAGTGGCAAAGACAATGCGGGTTGGTAGCCTCGTGTTGTTGCCAGGCGACACGGTCACGTGATCTTGTTGAAAAAGTTCCACGCTTGCAGAGCAAGGCGAAAGCAGAATATATAATTTGAATTTGTACCATGATCCCCAGCAACGATTATCTCGCCTCGCCTCCCTCCATGCTAACCCTCCAGTCGCCATACAAATCTCCTCTCCGACAGCACGCCAACAACGACGACGACGACGACGCATCCGTCTTCTTCTCATCATCCTCGTACTCTTTCTCGCCTTTCTTTCCTGCTTCTTCATCTCAGCCTCTTCGCACTCCTGTAAAGAATATTCACAGAAAACAGCAACTAGAAACTCCGGGTTCTGCTGCTAGAGTGGCTCTCGGCACAAAGAGAAAATCTAACCCACATGCATCCACTCCAATCCGACAACACAACCTAACTCCTCTGGTTATTTCGTCAAAGAGCCCATCTTCAGACGTTGCCATGCTCGATCGACTCAAACCACTCCCAATTTCCCGGTTCTCTGCTTCTACTCCTCAGTCAAAGGCTGAAACCGATGCCCATCTAAGACGTCAGACCGCCACTCTCACACGCTTAAAGTTGTCCGATTTCGTCGAATACGACCACCCTTCACCGATGGACAATGACTCGGGGTGTGAAATGGATGATGATGATGAATTGTTTGGTGGCCTCCAAAGCAGGCCTCCTTGCAAAGGGAAGGGGAAGGAAAAGGAAGAGGTTGTAGAGGCCATTTCTCCCGGCGGCCATGTCATAAAGCGAAGAGCACGAAGACGGCCTCTTTCAGCGGAACTTCTGGAAAGTGCCCGCTCCCCCTCATCTCCAAGTAAAGTAAGTCCATCCGGCCATCGTTTTTTTCTTTTCTTCCCATCCTTATCCCTGGTCTATTCCAAAGGCTGCTCTTGCTCCCAGTACCCACCGCCAACGGAATCCAGGCATTGCCTTCCCATCAGTCCCTCATCTTCGAAAGCGAACAACCTCCGGAGCCTCTTCTTCTTCAGAAGGTTCGCCTGTCCCACGACGCCGCCTCAGTAATGCACGGCTGCGTCCCCCAAAACTCCCGCCTCTAGCCCCCTTGAGTGCGCGCCCTATGACCCGACAAGACTCTGCTACGCTATTCTTTGGCCCTGCCATTCCCGCAGCCAATAATCGATCTAGAATCAATTCTTCTGTGACATCATCAGGATCTGCTACTCCTTACCTCAATCCCGCGCGAAAAACTACCAACCGTCACAGTTATGCTGGCCCAGGAGTCGGTCATAGCGATCTGGGAGCATGGAACACCATTCGAAACCCATGTCAATCACCCGACACGTCTCCGCCTGCTGAACTTACTGGTCGCCCGTGCATCCAGGACGACGATTTTGACCAGGACATGTTCTTCAGTGGTGGCCCACAAGAGTCTTCTTTCGTTTTCAGTGTCACAGGGACATCATCACCGGGGTCCAGGAAGCCCAGTTCTGCGGCGCTGCCAAGAAAATACAAATCACGCGACTCTGGTGTAGTGAGCGACAACGACGACGATGCGTCCGCTGGCTCGGATTACCTGAGTGTCATGCCTGGTGCTTCAACAAGCGTTGGCTCCATACATTCCGATGCCGAGGACAGCCTAGTCACGCCTGGATTTGGACCAGAGTCCGGTTCAGGCTGGCCTAGTATCTTCGTTTCCGGCACAGATGATGCTGATGCGGGCCAGGGACTTGACGTCGATGCTTTTATTATGCGAACGTTGGCTGCTACCTCAAAGAACAGCGAGGGCAAAAAGAGGGTACCTGGGACGCCTGTGAAGAAGGCTAGGCCCGCTGTCCTGCCTGGTGCACGCCCCTGGCGGAGCGCGGTCGCGACCAAGATTGGACCACGGATTGATTTCGAGGAGGTCAAGAAGGGCAATGCGCCACGCAAAAGCTTGCCTGCGGCGTTTCCCCCACTCGGCAAGAAAGCCACCAAGCTGACATTGGATCAAGACTCCGACTCTGAATCCGAGGGCGAAAGTCCCGCCAAAAGAGGCAACTATGCTGGGCTTGGTATTGGTCGACCTTCTGCATCGGCATCGACACCACACGACGGAAATCTTCTCAACTTACGCGCTCGGTGGCTTATGCGCCGCAGCAGTAGCGGCGCCTTCTCAAGCGGCAGTGAATCAATATCCTCTTCAGGCACACCGACAAGGGCAAAAAGTCGAGGTTAGTTGGAATTGACCTCCAGATGACAGTATATTCTAATAATTCATTGTTAGAACGAAAGCCTCGCCTCTCCTCACAGCTGTCTCCGTCGCAGAGAAACGCGTTCAACCTGCGAACAGCATCCAATTCGTCAAGCAGTTCAACGGCGACTCTCAACTCGCCGAGCCTCGCAACCTCGCGCCGCCTTCAGACGACCAACGTTCCCCGGCCCGCTGCTACGCGACGGCTGTCTGAGCCTTTTTCTGACGAACAACCTGGTCGATTCGCACGTGATTTTGTTGAGGAAGACGAAATCGGCAGTGGGGAGTTTGGCAAGGTTATCAAAGTCCGCTCAAATGGTGGTAACGGCGGTGAGTTTTATGCGGTGAAAAAATCTAAGCGATTTGAAGGTCCCCGCCATCGGTAAGGTTTTACCCGCTCAGGGTTGTTGTTGGCATGACATACAAGAGATCTGACGCCTGTTTTTCTATCTATACTATAGACTCCGACTGCGAGAGGAAGTGGAAGTCTTACAACACTTGTCACGGGTAGCCGCTAGCTCCGCGTCGTTCGAAAAGAACCGTCATCCGAACGTGCTAGCCTACATTGACAGTTGGGAAGAGGACGAGGCGCTCTTTATCCAGACAGAACTGTGCGATTCGGGTAATCTTGCGCAGTTCTTGTGGGAGTTCGGGCGTGCGTTTCCGAGGCTCACAGAGGACAGGGTATGGAAGATCGCTGTAGATCTGAGCAGCGTAAGTAATTTAGTGGTTGTTCGGTTCCCGTTAAGTATAAATCACTTACCCATCAAAATCTCAGGGTCTCCGTTTTATTCATGATGCTGGTGTCATTCACCTGGATCTGAAGCCTTCGAACGTTTTCGTGACGAGCGAAGGCCGGTTGAAGATTGGCGACTTTGGGATGGCGACGCTGTGGCCTGGGTCACATGTGCATGGGACGGGGTCCAGTTTTGAACGAGAAGGTGACAAGTTATATTTAGCGCCCGAAGTGCTGCAAGGACAATACAGCAAAGCAGCAGATGTGTTCAGGTTGGTT
Source organism: Tricholoma furcatifolium (assembly GCA_018854895.1). Classification (NCBI taxonomy): domain Eukaryota; kingdom Fungi; phylum Basidiomycota; class Agaricomycetes; order Agaricales; family Tricholomataceae; genus Tricholoma; species Tricholoma furcatifolium. The sequence goes on from JABAJV010008646.1 coordinate 3,530, forward strand.
GCAGGTTTCTGTTCACGCGTCTTGGTAGAGTTCTCATGCCAGATATTGTGTAGCTTGGGGATGACCATCCTAGAAACGGCGGCCAACATCGTGGTTCCTGATCAGTAGGTTTTTTTCTCGCATCGGACCGGGGATATCAAAGCTGATGTGTTCATAGGGGTGAAGCCTGGCAGAGACTTCGTCGAGAGGATTTTTCACAGGTTGATCTTGAAGATAGCCCAGAGCTTCTTGGTATGATCAAACAGATGATGCGGAAGGAGCCCTCGGAGCGCTGGAGCATCGATAATGTGTGTAAACACCCGGTTGTGAGCCGAGCAAGGTCGATTATGGAGGATATGTACATAAGAGCAAAAGAAGATGGGACACCTGTGTTTGCAGCGTCACCACTGGGTAGCTGTAGCAAGGGATTCCTGGAGGATATCTTGGGGCGAATGGACTGGGCATGATATGATTTAATGATATATTTTGTTTGTATGTAGAAGTTGTAGTCACAAGCTGTTCCTGGAGACAGATACTGTCTGACGCCCAATTCTTTTTCCGTTCTTTTCGCCTAATCCATGCTGTGAACTGAACATCCGTTATATATTCCCAAATCTCCCACAATATGTTTTCCTGTCCTGTCCCTCCTTATCGTCAACCACATCCTACTCTCTCCCCCTCCTTCCTCCCCATGGACCCCTCCGCCGTCGACTTCCGTGCTTTCTACCCTTATACCCCAAATGAAGTCAAGCACCGCAAGAGGACTACTACCACCCAGCTCAGGACTTTGGAGGCCGTCTTCAAACGCGACACAAAGCCCAATGGTCCCCTACGTGTCGAACTCGCTACTCAGTTGGGCATGACTGCACGCGGTGTACAGGTTCGTTTTTTCTTTCCTTCTTTCCCCTGTCCTCTTACAAATTTTGCTCTTAGGTTTGGTTTCAAAATCGGTAAGCACCCAAATCTACTCATTCAACCCACTTTTCTTATCATAAAACAGACGAGCCAAGGAGAAAAACAAGGCCAGCAAGACGTCCAAAAAAGATGATGACGAGCAGGAGTCCTCGGGTGACGACAAGCCATCGTCCAAGCCCACCTCAGCAGCCAAATCTACTGATATCTCCAATGTGTCGCCCCCAACACTCCAGATAAACACAGAGCCTGTAACAAGCCCAGTAGAGGAGCCCTCTGTTGACCCTCATGCCCTTTACGCAGCTCGTAACATTCACTCTTATCGCCGTGGTTCGCTGCCAGTCAACGTCTTCCCCTCCGCTGAATTGTCCCCTCAAAGTCCTTCTCTCGATGAGTTTGATCCTTACGCAAGACGTTGTTCCGTCGATGCCAGCCTTCAACGCCTAGCTACTAATCCCTATGCTCCTCTTGCCCGCGCCAAGAACGGTGCCATCTATGGCCCGCGTGCTATTGCTCCCATCCGCCGCCCTTTTTGCCGAACTCCCTACAATCCAACTCCGCGCATCGCTTCGTCCGCTTCCATGCCTTATCGCCTGGACATGCGCCGGGCCTCTGTAGGCAATTTCCGCGTCTCTCCTCACAGCACTGCTTCTCCCTCACCATCACCTTTATCTCCATACAATGGCATCAGAGCATCTCTACCTGACCACAGCCTTTACGCAGTCAGTCCGCGTGCTGTGTCTTCACCTATCCCTGGTCCTTTGCCATCACCGAATTTCTCCTTTGGTGCTGCAAATACACCCTCTATGGTGTCTGCAAGCTCTGGGGATAGTGACTACTCCCCCGAGCCACAGTACACCTATCGCGAGAATGAGCATGATGAGGACGAGGGCACACCCGCGTCCTACTACTCTCTCTCTCGATTTGGATCAATCGCCTCAATCGCGACGAGCGACTCCAGTGTCAATAGCGCATATTTCCCTGAGCAGATGGGTTGTTATCAAGAGGAACAGCCGGGAAGCAGGCGAGGCTCTTGGTTGGTTTCCTTTTACCTCGTCGCTCGTGTAATTACTGATTTCTAGTAGCGCGTCTGGGCACTTTACTTCCCTCATGTCTGGTCTCGATGTTAACGGTATGCCTGATGTGGTCAGCCCGCATGACCACCCAGTATACACTTTGCATGAGGATGTAAATTCTACCGGCGTACCTTCGGTTGGTAAAGGCACCCCCTTGGGAGCGAGCGCGTACCCATCACCAACGTCGACTGTCTCTCCTGGTGGCAGCCCCAATCCTCAGGGGACGCCACCAACTGTGCCAATCTCTCGGTCTAGCGAACTGAATCACGCTTTGCAGACCCAGCCTAGCCAGGTATTTTCCATCGTCTTTCTCTCCATGTCCGGTCGATTAAAATTCATTTCATAAGGTCTCAACCGTCAATACAGAGCAGCCAGTTAGTGCTGTCGATCCGGTGTCTCTTGACATTCGAGCAGAAGTCAATCCGGCCCCCGAACAGTACTTTTACCCGCAGGATGTTGCTCAACTGCCTACCTCAGTTCCAGTCGATCTCAACAAATACCACTATAATTATGAGGTTCCTTACCTGACGGAGAGCTACCCAGTGCTGGAGGGGGACAATCTAGCGCACCACCATCAGGCCTTTGAGGTTCCCGTCTTGACATTCGACCCTACGGTTCCTCCCTTCGATCCCTCTGTTCAACATGTTGAACAGCCATACATTTACGCCTAAGTCGTCTTTCGGGGCGTGCATCAGTCACCCCCTTCCAGTCGTTTCCACTCTGTTCGATATTTCTTGTTCTTTGTTCTTTCAAGTCAACATTTATCTCGCCTCTTGTTGACAATCTGCCCACTCTTGCTCTGCTACATCGAATACTACGACACTCTCCTTTGACGTCGTCCATCCCATTCAACTTGTTTTTGGACCCCTCTTTTTCTCAATGCTGTTTCTAGGCTGTAAGTTATGTACTTCTAATACCTTATTCTCTTTTTTCACCTTCGTGTTCATATTCCATTTCGCTATCCGTCTGTGTCATCTACATACTTATTTACACCCTCATTTTTGCTACCCTCCACCCCCTCGTAATATACCAAAGCGAATACCTACCCTACCCTCGCATAATACCCTGTTGTTGGTCCGTCATCAATAACTGTACAAGTGTCAATAAAGTTGAAATTGCTGTCGCCTAATCGAAAACACATGAAAGAAAGAAAAAAGGATACTCCACTAATAAAATACAATGATGCGACAGGTCGGCTAGCTTGTTTTATGAGCGCGCATGACCGTCACCATGAGGGCGTGTCCACTCGCAATATTCGCTAACAAACTTCTACGCCACTACATGTGATGTGTACATATAGACTTGCAGTCGTGCTGTCTAACCTTACGCCCGACTTCGATCATATCGTCATTTCAAAGCTGCTTCTTGAATTGAAAAAGGATGACATAGTTGACATGCGCGTATGTATGTCCAAATGCTAGCCGCGGCTATGATTATTCGACTCACGCTGAGAAGTTGAACAAGCCTGCGTTATCATTACATCACATATGCCAGATACAGCCTCTATGGGGCTACATAGACTCTTATCATAGGATGCCGGTTCTGACATACCTGTGCTTGATGATAATAATGAGCAGTAATAGAACCTTGAAATGCCTCTCAGCTAGCTTAACATCTCAAGTCTAGGGGTGTTTTCGAATGCACCAGCCAACATTAGTTGATAGCAAAAATTCCAGGGTTCAAACTGTAACTGCCTCTGTATATCTGGGAAGAAGAAAACCAAGTCATGATACATCATTCACGTCAGTCCTACTGGTGACATGACCATAGTGGCGTAGAAGAACACTCCATTCGGCTGCACAGCGTAGAGAACTGGTGCAGGTCGGCGATTGTGGCTGGGAAGCGACGTGACTCAGCCGCCTGAACCCCACTTGGATGTTGGCAATGAGATGTCTTCTGTCCTGTCACATCCAACATCCGCGAGAAGACACATATGCCGCTCCATAACATACCGGACAAAAGAAGGATCTAATCATGTCGCCCATCCAATCAATCTGCGTCTACGGGATTCCAGCTGACAGCGCCGTCTTTGCCCCGATCCAGAGCATCAAGGGCAGCGACGTCCTCATCCGCAAGCTCAAAGTCATACACCTGAGCATTCGAATGTATACGTGCCGGGGTGGCACTCTTGGGTAAAGGCACAAAGCTGTGAATAAAAAAGGCTCAGCATGGGCGGAAAGGTGTACAGACATGATCTTAGACACACCCTTTCTGCAAGGACCAGCGAATGAGGATCTGCGCTGGATCACGATCATACTGTAGTGACACAGGAATGTAAGTTTGTTCACATAACGTTATTGCACTTGGTTTACCTTGGTTGCGAGTTCTGTGATCACGGGGTGGTCCATTTTACCACGGATAATGGGGCAGTAGGCCTGTACGACGATATTGTTATCCCGGCAATACGAAACAATGGGTCGCTGTTGGCAAAATGGGTGAAGCTGTGAATTGCCACCTGGTGAATATAGTCATGTACGCATCCCGTGGACGCCCTTACCTCGATCTGGTTCACAGACGGCATGGGAAAACCGGCATTTCGAATCTCTTCGAGGTGCTTGATGCCACTGAAATAAATTTAAGGTTGGTAAGGATACTCAAGAACAAAAACCATAAGCGTACTAGTTGGAAACACCAACTGTCTTGATCTTCCCAGCTGTTTTAGCTTCTTGGAGAGCCTGGTACGTCGCAAGGCGACGTTCAGTTCCAGAGAATGGGTCGTGAATCAAGAAGAGATCTATATAATCTGGCAACGGCGCGCCATGACCACAAATTAATGGTTGCGCAATGGGTCGGCAGAGACAGCGTACCTAAATTAAACTTGGAGAGCGATGTATCCACGCCCTTGAGTGTGCTTTCGTAACCGTGAGTCTTCGAAACACATTTAGTAGCTTAATGTTCAATAATCAGCTGGTATCTGAAAGGTCACAGGAAGCTGGTTGAGACGCACTGATGAATAGATCTTCTCTAGGAAGTCCACAGTCACGAACAGCCTCCCCAACATGGGCTTCGTTGCGATAAACTTGTGCGGAGTCTACGTGTCTACCATAGGGTAAAGCCTTTTCAGGTAAAGTCCAGGAGTACACGCTACCTGTAACCAGCTTTGAATGCTTCGAGAACAGAATCTCTAGTGGTGTAGTTCTGATATACACCAAAGCCAAGCCTAGGCATCACATGGCCTTGCGATCTGTCAGCCTAAACGCTGAGGTTAAGTGCATAGATGGACATGGAATCACCTGAAGAGAGCTTGACAGTGGATGCTAGGCTGAGTCCAGACATTGTGGTTTGAGGGAAGGTTTAATGACGTCGGAAATTCCGGGCCGCTTCCAGCCGTTCAAGCCTGTTGCCCAATTGGCAACTCGAAAAGAGTTTATCTTGTGATTTAACCCAGTTCAATAGGCAAGTACAAGTACTGTACCATGCTGTATGTAAGTATCTTATGCTTTACCGTGCTTTAACAGGAAGACCCAGAGTATCATATCTATGGAGACATAAACACAACCACACATGCGCTATGTAACAAATCCGAGCACTCTCTTTTGGCCACAACTCGATGTCGCTCCTCAATTATGTCGAACATCCAAATTCAAATCTGGTGTGTATACACACTTTGATCTTATAACAAGCCATACCAATAAGCTCTCATCACATTAGATATGCTGTATATGCCAGTATGCATGACATCTATATCGTCATTGCTCTATGAAGAGTTAACATACTATGTAGCGCCCCATTTACCGACCCGGTAACAACGCGGACCTGCGAGCACACGTTTTGCAGGGATTGTGTCGTATGCGCCCTTGACCACGCAGACCACTGCCCTATCGACCGTTTGCCCCTAAGCATAGCAGATCTCCTGCCCGCAAGTCCTATCGTGCGTTCGGTGAGTTTCTATGTGTAGTTTCCCCATGCAAGTCAACTGCTGACTATTGTCTTATCAATACATTGTAGCTGGTGGATGAGCTCGTCGTAGAGTGTGTCCGTCGCACCGAAGGATGCATGCATACCTGTCAGCGCCAGTTGTTGCCGAACCATTTGACAGGGGGCTGCATGTACAGGGAAGTGCCGTGTCCACTGGGAAAGTGTGAGGAAATGGTGGTATTTAAGGATCTGGAAGCACATCTGCATGAAAAGGATGGTGATGGTGATTTAGAGGTCTGATTAGTTTGCAAGTTCCATTGACGAGTCGTTGCTGATCTTGTTCTACAGCGTACTCCCAGTTCCCAGGTTCAGACTCCAACGGACGCCAGGGAACAGGAATCAAGTCCAGAAGATGATTTGTCTACAAACACCACACCTTTGGTTGATGCCTCAGATGCCCTATCTCGCGTCGCCGCACTCACGGCTCAGAATCTCATACTTCGACAGCGCGTCGAAACGCTCGAGGGCCTGGTTTCTACTTTTCGTCGGGAAATGACTGCTGTCAAACATACGCTCGGGCCATGGGTTCAGGCTTCACATGTGAATATGACACCCCGGTACTACTCAACAGAGATGCCGGTAAGCGTACAGCCTGCCACCGCATCCACGTCAGGGGGTGCAGAAAGGACTGCTGGAGCCGAGCACCAGCAGCGGTATCAACAAAGTTTTCCCGCTTATAGCCCCCCTTCGACATCGTTGCCTGCAGACACTCTGGCGCCGTATTTTCCTACAGAGCAAGAATTTGAACCGCCATATCGTAGAACTCAAGACCACCATCGTACATCTGTGAGTCCAGAAATGTATGAGTATACAGCGACACATCCTCTGGTTGCGCCACTGAATTTGAGCACGACGTTGGAGGGCACGCTGCATGGGCTAAGGGAGAGCGTAGTTGGGCTCGCAGCCGGGGTAGATGGACTTGGGCGACGACAGGAGATTGCATTGACAAACGAGGCAGCACGGATGTCAGAAGAAGTGGGAAGTTTGAGGATGGGATTACAGGGGCTGAGAATGCAGATGCACGCGATCATGATGGATCGAAACGCGCAGTTGACTGGACGAGACGGGGTGGAGAATAATCTAAAGATGACAGATAGATGGATGTGGCCACCGGTACGGGGAATGCACGGCCAAGCTGCGTCGACAACCAAATTGTAAGATAGTAGATGTATTAGGTAGAAGTACAGAAGACTACGAAGATCTAGATGCCCAGGCATTGTCGAGACGATCGAGCATGTCCTGAACTTGTCTGACAGCGTCCTTGCGCTCTCTGCGGGCTTGCTCCCAAGCTGGTTCTGGAGCGATGCCATCCAGACGAAGGAGGGCTTGTAGAAGTAGTTCACCGAGACGGGTGTGCTCTTTCTGGTCTGTTGGTGCGAGAAGGAAGGCATCGAGGTCTGGTTTCAGAGACGTGTTTACTGAAGACAGCTCTGATTGTATAGAGGAGAGAACGTTGCGTTCAGAGGGAGAAGTGGCTGCTTGATGGTGGTCGGCTGAACCAATGAGTGCGATAGTTGAGTTTGGAGTGAGGTGGTACGCAGATACTTGGACAGGATGAGATATGATTTCAGTGAAAAAAGGAGACTGACTTGGTGCGGAGTCGTCTTTCATGATTGCGCCTGCATGGATGAGTTTGAAGGCATCTATAGAGAGATGTGTATATTCAGAGAGGGCCTTTCGTACTGCATAGAGAGGAGTATCTGGAGCAGGTAAATCGAAAGAAATCCTAATTTTTATTACAAGTTGAGCATAATCTTGTAATCAACTTATCAGCTAACCTTTCTTTGCCCCACTTGACGGTGACTGTCATGGTCAAGACTCATAAACCCTAACCCAAACCATATATGACTTGATCTCGTCGACGACAATGGCGGACCAGGACAACCGCCAAAAGCAGCGCAATAAACTCGTTATAGACTCAGAGGCTATATCAACTACAATCCCAACTACAATCCCACCTGGCTTGCGAGTAAAGATGGCCGCTGTACGTCTCTTTTTTTCTCCACACAACTTCCTCTCATCGTTCCCAAGATGACCACCAGATCTAAAACTCCTCAAGAACATCCCATAGATCGTCGCAGCAAAAAGCCCCTCATGGTACTCGATCCAGCCACCTTCCCAGGCTCAGGCGGCGGGGCTGCTGCTGCTGGTTTAGGTGCTGGCCGCCCATCTGCAGCAGATCCCAAGGACCAGCAACCTTCCACAGGATCGCTATTTGCCCAATTTTCCAAAATAGTGTACGTTTCTTAATCCTATCTCAATGTGCTACCCCTTTACACCGCACCATAGAGATCCATCAGGTGCCCTCAACTTTAGCGGCAAGGCCGTCCTCCACCCTAGTGGTGTCGATTTCTCGTCAGGCGCTTCATTCACCATCAACATGTCTCAACTAGATGAAAAAGAAGAAATCGGGCGTGGAAACTACGGAACTGTAAAAAAGGTTATTCACAAACCCACAAACGTTGAAATGGCAATGAAGGTTTCTTTATCCCTCCCACCCCCTTTACCTGCTCTGACCCCTTTTTCTTCAGAAAATACAATTCGAACTTGACGACGCAAAACTCAATGCCATAATTATGGAGCTAGACGTGCTTCATCGCGCAGTCTCACCTGAGATCGTGGAATTCTATGGCGCTTTTTTCGTAGAAACATGCGTCCATTATTGCATGGAGTACATGGATGCAGGAAGCCTTGACAAACTTTATGGCACAGGCATCCCGGAGGACATCCTCGGCCGCATCACCAGCTCCACGGTCCGTGGTCTCAAATTTCTAAAGGATGACCTCCAGATTATACATCGAGGCATGTTCTCTTCCCCCTTTTCTTATCGTTTTCATCAACTGTTATCGCAGATGTCAAACCCACAAACGTCCTCGCCAACACAAAGGGTGAAATCAAACTTTGTGACTTTGGTGTCTCAGGCCAGCTACACAAATCCTTCGCCAAAACCAAGGTTGGATGCCAGTCTTACATGGCTGTACGCTCTTTTCTCCTCCTTTTTTGTTTCGGTTATCTAACTGCCTGACTCAGCCTGAGCGGATCGACACCACTAACGCGGATAATGAGCTCGGCGCCTACACTGTCTCCTCTGACGTGTGGTCACTTGGTCTTTCGATGGTCGAAATGGGCACCGGCCATTACCCATACCCGTTTGAATCATACATCAACGTATTTGCGCAGCTCCAGTCTATCGTAAACGACCCGTCGAAGGAACTACCAGAGGAAAATTTTAGTCCAGAGGCTAGAGACTTCGTTGCACGATGTTTGTTAAAAGTTCCAACGCTTCGACCCACGTATCAGGAACTGCTCGATCATCCATACCTCAAGGCCGATGCAAATAGAGAGGCCAACATGGTAGAATGGGTCAAGAGTGCTATGAAACGAGGGAACAAGCTGGATAAACAAAGCGAGGCGGTACCTACGCCATCCCAGGGGTCGACGACAACTGCGACTCCATCAGGTTCGGCAGAGCCGTCGTCTTCTTCTGTATGAAGGACGTCGACGCATCTCATGCTACCTTTCCACGACACCGGATTGGATCTCAGAACTCGAGCTTGGTCGGTCAACAGGCGGGCGTTATGTGTGGAAGGAATATTCGGTCCAACGACGGAAAGAGGACGTCGATGATCGGACCCCATTTCCATGTTTGCTTGTTTCGACCCTAACCTCTCCTCTTTCTTTCGTGCCTCCCTTCCGCGTTAACGACCTATACCACATATCATGAATAAGATATCATCGCGGTTGGGGCCGGGCCCTTCATCCACGACACATTTCCTTATTTCTCTGCGTACTCTTCGCCTGTTTATATTTTCCGACAATTTCGAGCCAGGGCACATAGGATATTCACTACGTGGCACGCATATACGTACTTTCTCGCCTTTCTAAATATTAACTCGTGACGCATAGCTTTGTCGTAACGATAATGTTCTAATAAAGTATCGATGTAGAATAAAAATTGGTCGCGTGAGTGTAGTGATACCACGGAACTTGAGGTGCTAGACGCCACTGGACTTGGCGTCCCTAGCATGGAGGAGCCTGTTGAGGAAAAATCGGCAAAATCCGTTGAGAAAAAAGAGTCAGTGATTGACTGGTTGACCAATCAATCTAGGCGGTAATCTCCTTCAAATATCAGAGTCATCTCTAGTCGACTCATATCGATTCAGAGTTCAGAGACTCTTCCACTTACCACCATGTCCTTCCCTCCTCACGACAGTACGTCTGGAATTTTTACTATGAAATCTCCGTCTAATCTTTGATCGACTCAAAAGTTTCTGCGCAATTTGATTTTGCAAAGGAGGAGGAAAAGGTCATCGCCTTCTGGCGCGAAATCGATGCCTTTCAAACCAGTCTGAAATTGTCGGAGGGTCGCCCCGAGTTCACTTTCTACGACGGACCCCCCTTTGCCACCGGCCTGCCTCACTACGGGCATCTTCTCGCTGGTACCATCAAGGTAAATTATCCTGACGCAGATCGACATCCGGACCTAACGATCTTTCTGCGTAAAAGGACATTGTTACCCGACATGCACACTCTAGTGGCTTCCATGTCACCCGCCGCTTCGGATGGGACACACATGGCCTGCCCGTTGAGCACGAGATCGACAAACGACTTGGAATCACTGGCAAGGAGGATGTGATGAAAATGGGCATTGACAAGTATAACGATGAATGCCGTAAGATCGTCATGAGATATTCCTCAGAATGGCGTGCCACCGTCGAGCGCATGGGCCGTTGGATCGATTTTGACAACGATTACAAGACGCTCAACGTTTCGTTTATGGAGTCTGTCTGGTGGGCTTTTAGCGAAATCTACAAGAAAGGCAATGTGTATCGTGGCCTCCGCGTCATGCCGTACTCTACAGCATGCACTACCCCGCTTTCCAACTTCGAAGCAGGTCAAGCATACAAAGATGTTAACGATCCGGCTGGTACGCACATTTGGACAGGTCCATTACTCGAACTTACGAGAAAACTTTCACATGACTAGTTACTGTGTCGTTTCCCCTTGTAGACGATCCAAAGACCTCGTTCCTTGCCTGGACTACGACCCCGTGGACTCTCCCTTCCAATCTGTCGCTTTGTGTTCACCCCGATTTCACATACGTCAAAATCCACGATCAGGAGCGTGATCAAAGCTTTATCTTGCATGAAAACCTCCTGAAGACGCTTTACAAGGACCCGAAGAAAGCCAAGTTCAAGAAGATCGGACAGTTCCAAGGCGCTGACCTCAAAGGATGGAGATACGTCCCGCTGTTCGAGTACTTCACCGATCAGGTATGTATATCAACAAGGTTTTTAAGTTCGTCGAATGACTTTCGTTCAAGTACGAGGATACAGCTTTCAGGATCGTTGTAGACACCTACGTAACAGATGCGGATGGCACTGGTATTGTCCATCAAGCCCCCGCATTTGGTGAGGACGATCACCGCATCTCACTCGAAAATGGCGTTCTTCGTCCGGACGAAATGCCACCCTGCCCCGTCGACGATAGAGGTATCTTTACCCATGAGGTTCCGGACTTTGCTGGGCTTCACGTCAAGGTTCGTCGAACTTCCATTGCACATGGCGCGCGTGTCTCATTTATTTTCCTCTAAAAGGCCGCAGACAGCGCTATTCAGAAAGTTCTCAAAGCCAAGGGCCGCCTTATTGTGCAGTCAACTATCAACCACAGTTACCCTCACTGCTGGAGGTAACATTTGTTCATTTTTGAGATCAAGTCCGCGTCTTATTCATTTAAAAAGATCTGGAACTCCTTTGATCTATCGCGCTATTCCTTCCTGGTTTGTTCGCGTGCAGCCTATCGTCGACCAGCTCGTTACCAATAACGAGGGGACAAGATGGTCTGTCTAATCATAATTCGCTTTTCTTATTGTCCTGTTGACGGCTGTACATCAGGGTGCCACAGAGTGTCGGAGATAATAGATTCGGAAATTGGCTGGCCAATGCTAGAGACTGGAATATTTCAAGAAATCGTTATTGGGGAACACCGATCCCCCTTTGGGCGAGTGACGATTATGAGGAGGTGTGTGATTAAACCGTTCTTTTGGTTTCTCAGTGATTGACTTGTTAATTAAGATTGTCTGTGTTGGATCTGTAGAGGAGCTAGAGAGGTTGTCTGGAGTTACTGGTATCACCGATATTCATCGGGATAAGATCGATCATATTACTATTCCTTCACAGAAGGGTAAAGGCCAACTAAAGCGTGTAGAAGAGGTCTTTGATTGTTGGTTCGAATCTGGAAGGTGGGTTTATTCATAATCACAATTTTGAAGCTTTCTGAGTCTCCTCTAGCATGCCTTATGCTCAACAGCATTATCCTTTCGAGAACAAGGAATTATTTGAACGTACACACCCTGCAGACTTTGTTTCCGAGGGTATTGACCAAACCCGTGGCTGGTTCTATACATTGCTCGTGCTTTCGACACACCTTTTCGGCATTGCGCCATGGAAAAATCTGATCGTAACTGGTTTAGTACTCGCAGCGTACGTCTCGTAATTCCCCATTTTATCGAATTGCACTAAACCCCTGTTTGTAGCGATGGAAAGAAAATGAGCAAAAGCTTGAAGAACTACCCTGACCCTAACCTTGTTATCGACAAATATGGTGCTGACGCCACAAGGTAACTATTGTGAATTTCAGTATTTTCAGATGACTCATACGGCGATGCAGAATGTTCTTAGTTAACTCTCCTATTGTCCGCGGTGATAACCTGCGCTTCCGTGAAGAGGGCGTTCGCGAAGTCATCTCTCGCGTTCTTCTTCCGTGGTTGAATTCCTTCCGTTTCTTCATGGGACATGTCTCTCTCCTCAAGAAAGTCACTGGCCACGACTTCGTCTACAACGCTCATGCGGCCGTCTCAAACAACGTTATGGATCGATGGATCCTGGCGCGCTGTCAATCCTTGATCAAGCTTGTGAGGGAGGAGATGGCGGCTTACAGGCTTTATACCATCATCCCACGCTTGCTGGATCTTGTCGATGAGCTCACCAATTGGTATATTCGCTTCAATCGTAAGCGTCTGAAGGGTGAGGATGGCAAGGAAGATACCATTGCGGCTCTCAACACCTTGTTTGAGACGCTCTTTACTCTTTGCAGGACTATGGTATGTTTTCTCAAATCTTGGATTAGTTGCCATCGCTTATTCTGTGTTTCAATAGTCTTCGTACACACCCTTCCTGACTGAGAATCTTTACCAGTCCCTCCGACAGTACATCCCGGAGGATCCTAATACCGACACGCGTTCCGTTCACTTCTTGAGATTCCCTGAAGTGAAAGAAGAGTACTTTGATGCAGATATCGAACGTCAAGTCCAACGAATGCAAGCTGTCATTGACCTGACAAGAAATATTCGAGAAAAGAACAACATCTCCCTAAAGGTCGGTGTATTTGATCTTAACCAGTAATCAGCCTGATCCTTACCTCTTCCTTAGGTCCCATTGAAGGAACTGCTCGTTTTCCATCCCGATGACAACTACCTTGACGATATCAAGCCATTGCAGCGATACATCACCTCGGAACTGAATGTTCGCGACGTCATCTTTAGCTCCGACGAGTCCCTCTCTGGTGTGCGATATCGCGCTGTGGCAGATTGGGCTGTGCTTGGTCGTAAGTTGCGGAAAGATCTAGGCCGGGTCAAGAATGCTCTTCCCGGTGTTTCAAGCGATGCCGTTCGGGAATATATTACCACAGGAAAAATCAACGTGGATGGTATTGAGCTGGTTGCGGGCGACCTCACCGTCCAACGCTATCTAGAGCTTCCTTCAACGGCCGAAGGGCAATACGCCACCCACACCGACAATGACGTCGTCGTCCGCCTTGACATCCAAGTCCACCCGGATCTCCAGGCAGAGTGGCTTGCTCGTGAGCTCACCAATCGTGTCCAAAAATTGCGGAAGAAGGCTGGGCTTCAGGCGACGGACGATGTTCACGTGTTCTATCGATTCGAGGCTGGAGAGGGTGCCGAGCTGCTCGCAGCTCTTCAGCAACATACAGAAATCATCCAGAAGACCGTTGGCAGTCTTCCTGTTGATGTCAAGGAACGGAAACCGGACTCGAAGCTTATCATCGAAGAAGAGCAGGAGATCGCAGATGTTAAATTCGATCTATACTTGGTAGAGTTTTAGAGGCGCGGGGTTACAGGCAAATAAATGAATGAATTCTTGTAATGCGGTACATTGAATAATAATACAGTGTTGGATATCATCTAACATAGTCTTTTACTTTTTGGTTGAACCAAAACCACCAAAACCCATCATCTGAGCCATGTCATCGTCTTGATCCATGGCGGTGTCCTTGATCAGCTCGAGACGTGCCTTTTCCTTCTCTGCCTTCTTCTCTGCCTTCTTCTGTTGTCGCAGCGCCACTTCTTTGGCCTTAATTTCTGCTATACGCTGATCAAAGTCATAGGCTTTGGCATCAGAAGCGGCTTTGGTTTTTTCGCGTAGGAAGGCTATTCGAGCTTGAACTTGCGCAAGTGTAGATCGAGCTATCTTGGTAGTTTGCCCAAGTACGCGGAGATCTATATAACAAGATTAATTAATGCAATGATTTACAAATGGGACATGTAGACGCACGCGCTCTGCTGTTGAGATGGTCAAGGTATCCAACACTGTCTTTATACGTCCTGTTACATGGTTCGCAATAGAAACCAGGTTGACCGGGCCCCTTTCCGCTTGGGTTCTGCACGACCATAGTTTTGCCAAGGTTCTTGTCGAGCTCCAGAGGGGCTTCACGTTGTTGCATGAGCTCCGTTGGTTTTGGTAAATCATCTCGCCGTGGCCCCTTGCGCGGTTTCTTCCCTAGAGTTGTGGTGAGAAAGTAAGGACAGAAAATGAGTAGTTGAGGATACCTTGCTTCATTCTTTCCTCGTTCTCCTGCATCCTCTCCTTCTCCTCCTGGTCTTTCTTCCTAGCACGCTCTGCATACTCCTCCTTGTCCCACTTCTTCCTAAAGTCTGTGTCTGCTGCCTTGCTTGCACTTGCCTTGTCTGCCATGGATTGAGAGTGTTATTTGATTAATTTTGCTTGGCATCGTGGCGGCTGGAAAACAGCGATCAATAGCACGTACCACGTTTGCGTGCGTAAACTTGACTGCCAACTTAACGACTTAATGCTGCGGCCAGTGCAACCACGCTTGCTGCCATGAAGATTTCCGAGACTACTAAGGACATTCCTTTAGCTGTCGCTTTTCCTCTGCCTTTCCAAATTCTTGCCTTAATTGGTCTCCAAATCCTCGGCTGGGCGACAAACCTTCATGGACTCGATGTCGCCGGCATAGACGTTATTGGCTCTCTAGATCTCCGTACCGACGTAGTCAACCCTCTTCCAGCACATCATCCAACTGCTCGACAGAGCTCTTCCCTAGTCGCCCTCTACCGTTCAGTGTATCGTATTTTTGTGACGTACTCCGCTATATGTTTTGGTTCGTGGGTCGCATGGCGTTATACGACCAAAGGTGACGTTGGTCTCGTTGACGCATTCGGATATATACCCGGACTGGCCTCCCTGTCGATTGTCTGTATCTTGCTATGCCCTTACAACATTCTTCACAAGACAGAGCGACGGAAACTTCTCCAGTTGGTCAGCAATTTCTTATTCATGAGTTTATACTGAGTCCACTCCTTTCAGTTCCATCCGAAGATGCCTATTTTCTGCCTGGGGTAGCCCCGTCTACTTCTCCGATGTTATATTGGCCGACATATTCACTTCATTCGCTCAAGTCGTCGGAGACATTTGGCTTTCACTATGTATGCTTATCCCTGGAAACAGCATACTGAGGCCACAGATTGGTGTTGGTATGTCGAGATGGATACTTCCAACAGTCATGAGGTGCGAGACTCGATTTCAGCCTGTGTTTCATAAGTAACACCCATCACAGTTTCCCATACCTTATACGTTTACGTCAATGCATTATCGAATATAATCATCAAGGGAATACACACCGGAGGCCTTTATACAATGCAATAAAATATGCCTCGGCATTTCCTGCAATCTACCTTTCTGCTGCTCAAGGATTTGTTTCTGGGGAAGATGAGAAGGCATCCGTTACAACGTGGCATAGAGGGAATTTTATCTTTGGGTTGTGGTAATCATTGTTGTTTCCTTGGCCTCCGTTTAGTTTCTCACAGATTTCCAGGCTTCTGTCGGCCATGGTGAATTCTCTTTACTCATTCTGGTGGGATGTGACGAACGATTGGGGTATGGATCTCCTCAGAATTGGGAGCAAAGATGAACCCAATCCACGCTCGTCACCCATGGTACCCAGACGGGCCCCCTTTCCTCGGATGCACTCCAGTACACCCCTTGTATCGCGGAGGAGTAGTCTCGAGGTCCAGGACTCCACCACGGAGCCCTCGCGATCCTTGGCCGAGTCCGCTAACTACAAAGCCTACTATCACCCCTTTGGCTTGCGCCATTCGCTCTACTTCCCACTCACTGTCTACCCCTTTTTGATATTTCTCAATCTCGTCCTAAGACTGACATGGTCGATGAAGCTGTTTAGCGTGGTGAATGTCAGTTCTCATGCAGGAGTCGTAAACTTCTGCCTGAAAATGGCCGAGTTGTTCCGGCGGTGGATGTGGGTGTTCGTTCGTGTAGAATGGGAGATGATCAAAAAAGGACGCGACGGCCACACGAAAAGTCGAACATATGACGAGACTGTGGATTACGAAATGATTCCCTCTGCAACTAGCGAGCGGCAATAGATTATGACCGTATATAGAATAGTAAGTACTCCGTTGGAATGCCTTTCCTTTCGTGGGGGGATAATAGATTAATCCGAATGCCTCATAGTAGTACCCGTGGAATATCCTCGTAATGATAACACCGTATTATGTCCATCAATTTCGTTGTACCGATTTAAGGATTATTGGGCCCTTCCGGAGGCTCCCTGTGAGGTAGGTGACAAATCGGATTATCTCGGGGTACCCCATACTTCTTGAGGAAGACGGGGGATGTCGGTTCCTTGCGCATGAGCATGGGGACGGGACACGTGATGGGAGATGCTGGAACTTACCTCCGAGTCTCGCCAGATGACCTCTGCGATGAGATCTAAGCGGGAACGCGTCGCCTATATAAAGCATCTAATGCGTCTTTATTCACTCACAACAATCTAACATGAAGGTGCGCACCCACAGTCATAGCAGATGTTCCCTTCTCATATCTTCTCTAGGTCCTTGCTATCCTCTACACTGGCGGCGATGCAGCGAAAGAAGAGCCCCGTCTCTTGGGAACAGTCGAGAATCAGGTACACACGGTGTTGCTTCATCCTCTGTCGTCGTTGACGCGACTTGCAGCTGGGTATCAGAGAGTGGTTGACATCGCAGGGCCATGAACTCGTCGGTACGTTGTTTCTCATGTGCATGAAAGATGGGCTCTGATCGTGTCATTGCAGTACGTTTACGCCGATTTTCGTTGGCTATGCTTATTTCTGACTATTTAAAAGGTCTCTAGCGACAAGGAAGGACCCGACAGCGACTTCCAGAAACATATTGTGGATGTGGGTGACTGGTGTACTAGTAATCCACAAACCAAGTGCTGACGTCATCGTGTAGGCTGAAGTGTTGATCACAACACCTTTCCACCCTGGGTGAGCACCACTCGATAATCGATAATCATGTTTAAATTTATCTTTTCATTCTCGCAAGTTATCTGACCCGCGACCTGATCGAAAAGGTACTACCTGGCTCCTATCATACCACCCCACAATCTCATCCCCATTTAATTACAGGCAAAGAACCTCAAGCTCTGCATTACCGCTGGAGTTGGTTCTGACCACATCGACTTGAATGCTGCTGTAGATCACAAGATCCAGGTCTTGGAGGTACGTTGTCCCATGCAGGATTTCTCCCTCTATTAACACTTATCTAGGTCTCTGGTTCAAATGTCGTCTCTGTTGCAGAACATGTTGTTATGAGCATCCTCCTTCTTGTTCGCAACTTCATCCCTGCCCACGAGGTATGTAATCTAGCCTCTTGCTGAAATCACCTAACCACTAGTGCAGATGATCGAGCGTGGTGACTGGCAAGTATCAGACATTGCACGAAACGCGTTCGACCTCGAGAATAAGGTCGTCGGTACCATCGGCGCTGGTCGCATCGGTTACCGTGTCTTGCAAAGGCTGGTTCCCTTCGACTGCAAAGAGCTGCTTTACTACGATTATGCCCCTCTCCCTGCCGGTAAGAAACCTCTCTGCTATATGTTTCTTTTGGCTCAACCAAGTATCAGCCGCTGCTCAGGCCGTCAAGGCTCGCAGAGTCGAAGACCTCAAGGTTTGGAAATCCAGTTCATTAGGAACGTGCTTTTCTGAATTTGCATTTCAAGGACTTCGTTTCTCAGTGCGATGTCGTCACTGTCAACTGCCCCCTTCACGAGGGCACCCGTGACCTCGTCAACGAAGAACTTCTGAAGCACTTCAAGAAGGGCGCTTACCTCGTCAACACTGCTCGTGGTGCCATTTGCAACGCAGAGGCCGTTGCCGCTGCTTTGAAGAGTGGTCAGCTTGCGGGATACTCTGGTACGATGAAACGATCGGTTATATGTTTTTTTTTCTTCATTCATCTTGTGATGTTTAGGTGATGTATGGAACGTCCAACCTGCTCCCAGGGATCACGTCTGGCGAACAGTGAAGAACCCTCTTGGAGGAGGAAATGGAATGGTTCCTCACTACTCTGGCACGACCCTTGATGCTCAAGCTCGCTATGCCAATGGTGCCAAGTCTATCCTCCAGAACTATCTCGAGAACAAGCCTCAGGACCCGCAGAACGTCATTGTTGGCCTTGGTAGGTGACTGTTCATTCATAGCCATACGTCTTTCTCACCCAGAATATGCAGGCAAATACGAGACCAAAGCTTGTGAGTTTTTTCATCATATGTCGTGTTTTATTTCCACTGACATTTATACAGATGGTCAGCGTTAAAAGCAGAGTACGAATGGCAGTGTCGTACGTATAGTAGGCAAAGCGTATCTGTGAAATCGTGCCATGTACTGTTTAACTTGTAACAATAACAATATCATCGCTAAATCTCCTGCTGTCGTTACCAATAACTCTGTCGCGGCCTTGGTAGCTTGATACCCCCGATTCACTGGGCAGTCCTCGAGGCTGAGGTAGATGGGTTGATGGCCAAGTATTTGGTTGGATATTATCCAAAACGCGGCGTTACCGTCGCATGCAGACATAACGCAGGGAATCAGCTTTCCCTCTTGACCTGATCCAAAAGTTGATCCTTCAAGTACTTTTCGACCTTGATCGCATTTTTATGATAAATGCTAGTTTCAGGATTGTATAACTTGCAGTTGTCGAAAACTAGTTGAGCGTCCGCAGTAAATTCGTCTATACTTGAGTATTGATTCGACTCCAATTTATACTCCATGGTATGCAAGTCTATGAAGTGTGTTAGTGACAGAGGTGAAACATAGAGTCCTCGGTTATACCCATGGGATTTGCAATGACATCGTAATAATCTGGCACCTCTTCCTTTTTGACAGGCTGAAGAAATGCCCATGCTTGAGGATGCGCTTGGAGCCCTTTCAGTATGCGTTCTAAGTAATAAGCATCTGCGTTTCTTGGTGCAGGTCGTGCATCGCTGATAATTGAGCTGAGTTAGCCATGAAACTCCTGACATTGCAAGGCGCTTACTCCAACGCCATCTTCAGTGTCCAGCCACTTTCACCTACAACCAACAAAGTAATAAGCATGGTGATCAGAGCATGATAAGGGTTTCGAACGCACGCAATCCGGGTATATCTTTTGGATCTAGAATGATACCTTCTGGTTCTCCGCGCTGGAATTGTGGGAGACCAGGGTACACGATATGAGATTTCGACATCTGCCGTATCTTCGTCATAACAGCTTCCTGTTGCTGAGCAAGAATATGTGGCTTGTCCAGATAGTCGACCTTGTCTACCATGGTACATTGCATAATGGTTCCGCCTTCGTAATCCTTGATGTAGGCAGCCCACACTGCTCGATCCAGAGTGATGTCTTTCGAGAATCCTTGCTTTTCAAAGTATCCGACAGCGTAGTTATCGGCGTAAGTGAGAAAGTACATCATGTCTGGGTATTGTGACTTGATGTGCGCCTTGAAGTGGTCCATGAGCATGCCACCATAGCCCTGCAAAGATGCATAAGAGCGATCCTTCGGCAACTCAGTTCCCTACCTTCTCTTGGTCGGCGGAGGCTGTAGCAAAGAAAACAATCTCTGCAAAACCTCGATGTGGGAACGGTCGAAAGCAGATGCCACCCACTACCTTGTAACCGCGCTTGACTATGGCAAGCCCACGGGAATTTGAATCGAGAACAAGACGAGCGATGTACTCTCGAGGCATGTTGGGCAACTGTTTTTGAAACAAAGTTTTCAATCCGCAGAGGATGACAATTGATCTGGGCTGTGAGTCGTTTTCTACAGGTGTTATTTGTATAACGCCTCGGCGCATCTCCGTGACTGCAATCTTCTCCGTCTTTGTGGGTGGCTGTCGCATTTTGTGAACAGAGCCCTTGTCGATAGAGATATATGAAGGGGACGTACTCCGGTAGATGATGATCCTCCCGAGTCAACAGTTACACCTGCAGCAAGCCTTGTCAGTTGACCGGAGTCCATCATGTCCTCTACTTTAATTCCGTTCACATGTCCGTTCACTCCATTCGTAAGGCCATTCATTTGAGTCTTCCCTTCCTCTGCAGGTGGCACTGCATGTCCTTTGTGAGACGGCTTCCCTCGAGATTTCCCGCTCCATTTATTAGCAGGTGGACGAGATGTCTTTTCTGGTCGGGAAGGTTTGGCTAGGCGGGCGGCTAAAGGTCTATCTTCTTCGTCGTCGTCATCATCATCGTCAGCATCACTTAAAGAAGATACAGATATTCGACGGCGTTTGTTGGGAGGGAGGTCACTCAAAACGGAAGAAGCGGGGGATGAAGGTTGTCTATCTAACAAACAGAAAGAAAAATTAGGAGATGCAGTTTCACAAGGACTAAACCACTACCTGGTGAAGAGGCTGTTCGTGTTCGAGGGCTTACAAGTGAAACTGGAACCCTCATTTGACGTCGCAAGCGGTTGATATCATCGTCTGAATAGTCAAAGTCCAGAAGTTTCCCAACATCCTGTGTAGCATTCATGTTCAAAGGTTCAATGTTGAAGAGGGCTCTTTGTCACAAACTTACATGTAACAGCTCGTCAAGGCGAATAGCTACGCGAGTTCGCCGCTGAAATTCGCTATGGTCTAATTCGGCTTCATCTGCGTTATGATCACGAACTTCATGACCACAAGCACAGGTTTTCAGGTAAGGCATGTCAGCGTCGTCGTCGTCGTTATCAGAGCCATATTGCCCTAGGTCTCCGAGGGACGACTTGTTGGTGAGTTGCTGATCAAGTACGACATCTACGTCAGGAGGTGGATGAAGACCTGAACACAGGCCGTCGCTACAGAGTGCACATGGAGAATGGCGCGCAATCTTGAGTGCGCGCAGGGCGTCGTTGAGGTGACTGAGCTGATCAGAAGCGGGGTATGCGACCTTCATGGCAGCAGCAAGTCAAGAGCAAGTGGTTTGCACGTGACGCATCTTTTGTCGTTATCCCTCCTCCATGGTCTCTGCCTAGGACATGTCTCTTGCTGGGTTTCTCCTGCTTTACGTTCTCTTATACACAGGCTACACCGCCGCCTCCTCGGCTTGGATCGATTACTCCAACAACGGTTTTGCCACACTCACTCACTATGAAATCCCTCTCGGTTTTGTTGCTGCCTGCGGTTGCGCACCTGACAGTACATATTACCCCACGGCTGCACTCTCACAAATGGCATATGGAAGCAGTACTGCCTTTGGTCATTCGAGTTCATTCAGCCTTCCGATCACAATTGCTCACACATCGCCAACAGGGCCTGCCTGCGGAAGATGCTTCAATCTCACACTCATGAACACTGTAACAGCGGACCCCACATTCTACCCCAATGTCTCAAAATCCATCGTGGTTAAAGTTACTGATCTATGTCCTCTTTCGGAAGATGGCTGGTGCTCGGGCACCCAGTCCAAACCTAATTCGTACGATATATTTCTTGCCCCAAACGCTGCTACTCACTTTCTTGCGCAGGGCTGGTAATTACCTGAATTTCGATCTCGCATACCCTTCGATAGCAATACCCGATGACTTCTTTCCCTCTGATGTGGCTCTTTATGGTTATGCTGTAGGTTTCACTACTCACTGAATCTTGCAACACCCATGCGAATGAAAATCAGGATTTTGGAGTCTGGAATGTCTCCTACCAAATTGTGTCCTGCGATCTTGACTGGTCAGGTTCCACCAACACAAGCGCTTTAGGAACCGTCACGACACTTGGTCCAGAAAGCGTATGCTGTCCTGGAAACGTCACGGTTAGTTGTCTGCCATCACTCGCATTGAGGAGATTTGACGAAGATATCCAGGCGAACGACACTTGTCAATCCTACTCTGACTTGTACGGAATATCGTGAGTTATTGCCCCTCAGAGCATAGAACATGTTCTCTCACATTCACATCCAGACCGACCAACATCCCAAGCACCAGCACTGGTTCTCATAACAAATCATTCACATTCGCTCTCTGGTTTTCGATCATGCTATGCATGCTGGCAACTATCTAAAAGTGTTAAAAATCGGAAATAAATACGATATATACCCCGGGACATTAGATGTGTATGTACAACTTGAATTCATTCGGTGGGAGGAGGCAGGGCTGAGCTAGAGCCTAAAAATGACCCAATTTCTCTGTACTTCCCACTTAATTGTAAGTTGGCAGGAATGTGGCTTGCACTAGGTGGAAAGGGTTAGATTTACTGCGAATGTCCATCTTCAACCCCAAGTTTCCGATATACGGCATTGCGTCCACCAGGGAGAAAACGGCGCACATATCGCACACCTCCAATCCACACGAACAGAGCACACATGGCCCCAAAAATGGTCAGTCCAAAAACGACTGTACCAAACGAGGGGTAGGTCGTGTGGACTGGGATCTGGGCTGCGGACTCGGGCTTAGACTCTTCGGGGGTTGCAGTGGCCGCTGGGGTGACAGCGATATCATCATGTTCCTGCTAAATAAACAAACCGTATTTTATTCATACGGAATATATTTTGCACACGTAAAGTGATTAAAGCTCAGCGTGAGTAGGTACCTCAGTAGCGGTGGTAGAAGTTTCCGTCGCGGTAGTCTCCTCGACAGGTAGCTGGAACATGATTAGCAAGCTGAATGAAGCGTAATAAGAGCGAAGAAAAATACCTCGCCTGAATCCGCGATGATAACATCCTGGGCCGGGCGATCTTGACGACCTTTGGGAACATTCTCTGTCGACGGGTATAAATGATAGTCCAGTGAGCGCGAAATAAATGCAAACTAACCGATTGTGTGAACAATATCCATGCCCTCCAAAACGCGACCAAAGACAACCTGTGAAGGAATTCAGTATATTTCAGGGGATCGACATGGGGAACAACAGACGTGTTTGCCATCCAACCAGCTAGTCATGATCGTGCAAATGAACTGCAAAGCCAGAAATCAGGCTTGTCTAAAAGGACTGATGGAAACAACGAACAAATTGGGAACCTTCGAGGGTGATTAGTTTACATGGCAAAAGAAAATAAATGTGGTAGAGACATACCGTTAGTGTCCTTGCCTGCGTTTGCCATAGAGAGAATTCCGGGACCGGTGTGGCGGAGTTTACTGGAGATACCCTATCAAAATCTCTTCGAAAGGCATTTATTGAGAGACATACAAGTTTTCGTCCGCGAATTTGTTACCGTAGATAGACTTTGTGGATCGTGTCAGAGAGGCAGAGAATATGAAGAAGTATCATACCTTTCCACCAGTACCGTCACCGTTGGCTTTATGAAAAATATTAGGAAGCCAAACAACGATTAGTCTTGGCTGAATAGCTTACTGAAGTCACCGCCTTGAATCCTGCGAAAGCTGCATCAGTACAAACCCGTCTTGCAAACTAAAGAATATTACATGAAATCCTTGATGACACGGTGGAACTTGGAGCCTTTGTAACCGTAACCAAGTTCATTTCCTTCCTTGTCCTTGCCAGTAGCCAAGGCCCTGAAGTTTTCGACGGTCTTGGGCACAGTCTGGGGTAACACGTCAGCTTATGCGGGGAAGTCGCGTTAAAAGGCACAACGTACACCTCCATAAAGACCCATTACAACTAAAACGAAGATCAGCGCGATTGCCAATGCTAAGAAAACAAGTCCATACTTCGACCCAAGGACTCGCCGCCATGTTCGATGTCGAAGTAGACTTTGTGAGTGATCCTGGGTTGCTTGGCAGCCTCGGCCGACTGGGCACAGAAGAAGGCAGCAATAGAAACGACAAGGAAAGCAAGAGAGATTCGCCCGAACATGGTGAGAAACTTTTGGTGGTTGGAACTGAGAAAAGGCAGACGTGGCGATTGGGTGTGTTACATGGTCACGTGAGATGACATCGCCAAAACGCGATCGCATCACGATTCACAACTCTCTTTTGCTTGAGCGAGGCTAGCGCTTCAGCGGGGAGCTCCCCGCCTTCAAGTTTCAACGCTCACCATGAAGAGTACAATTCTACGGAGCCTCTTTTGTATGCCGGCGAATTTATGGACCACTAGACTCTAATCCGTTGCAGGTACGAAACCAGACCCGACCGTCTGTTTTATTGGATGTTTTGAGCAGTCAAAGGTAAGTAGAATTGAATAGTGAATCCTTGCCTTTAATTCCGGATGGCGCTGAATTTGGATCCATTTACACAGACGCTTGTCCACCTCTTGGAACGGACGAATACATCCCCCAACAAGAGCCGTTGCTCTGTCCAAGTGAGATATTACAGTTTGAAAGGCGACTCAAGTGACACCTCAAGTCTTCATGGATGAGTTCAAACTCGGGTCTTCAACAGTTAGTATAATAGTAGGTAGCTCTCATGATTCACGTGCGAGTCCCTGGGCCGGGGCCACTCTTTTACTTACAAGGATTCACAATTTACTTGTCAATTCTCTTTCTTGCAGCTGGCGGGAGTCTACGAGGCGCCTACCCGACGACAAGCCGAATGCAATCGTCTATGTCCTCGGAGAGGGCTATGAGGACTATATCAATACTGTAAAGTATGAATTACACGAGGTCCTGAAGATAGCTGAACTATCAGCTGTGCCCATTATGATCCTTGCGTGCATCTCGAAGGCCGGAAGTGCCACTGTCAGCGATGTGGCTAAGAAATTTGACTTGGAAGACATCCGTTACCTTCCAGGTTTGTTTATATTCTAGCCTGTGAGTGGCACTCAGCGTTTCAATGTTTCAATGGAAGGAGGTTCGCAAGAGCCGCCCAGTGGGGCTGTTTATCGTGTCTCTGCCTCTTCGTAAAGGATACCACTGCAGGAAGGTCAGCAACTCCATCGAACTTACTTCTTATAATGAAGTATATTCAGCAGAGGTAGCTTAGCGGCGTGGTGGTGGGGTGTGGAAGGTAGTGTGTGTCTTATAATGAAGTATGTTCAGCATTGGATTGGATGTCGATATATCTGTAAGGGGGGAAGGGGGGCACAATTCTTTACAATGTGTGTTTGGTAGCATCTGTCCAGCTTCGTGTTCAGCTTTCTGTCGGCTTGGCAATCTTGTATCTTGTTCCTGCTGCTGCATCGTACAGACTCGCACTTGCTGCAGCTACTACTCGGATCTTGACAAGTCAGCTTACTGCGATAGTCATATTGAGTGGCGTAATGAACACTTCGCAGCGCTTCTATCGCACACAAATCCGAACCGAGGAGAGCCTGTGAACCTTCATTACGGATATCATTAAGCCGTCACAGGTAACTTCTCCCTGGTACATGGAAGACAGTTTCATATCCTTATGAAAGGAAAGATATCCGAGTGATCTATACAACTCACTACGGTGCTGGACTTGCATTATACCCAAAGAAAAACATAATGTGAATCAACCATTGACCAATTTCTCCAAATCATACCCGCCAGAGATCTGGAACTCTGAAGCGCCGCTGCTAACCATGACACCGCCTTTCTTTGTCAAACGGCCCTGTGCGCGAACGACAGCTTGCATGCGCCTTTCAGCCTCTCCGCTATGGTCAATTTCCCATTTTTCGTCCTTAGCCTTGGACTTGCGTTCTTTTTGTGGCGTATTTCCGTTAGCCTTGCGCGCCTGCTTCGATGATGCCTGATTGTTAGTCACAGCTGCCTTGGGAGCGTCTCGAAGTGCAAAGGATTTGGCCAAATGACCAAGGTGTAGATGTCGGATGTGGAAAATATGTTTTTCGCTAGAAGGATGAGTGGCGTATGCCCTCATGTGCGAAAGATAGGCTTTGCGAGCATAGCCAGCATTCTGAGGGGGGGGGGAAGCTCAAAGAGGGAATATCAAGTAAAGGCAGATAACTTACCTCTTTCTTGCGTAACACCCAACGTTCAAAGGCGAGCTGCACATCCGTTGCCCGTTGCTCGAACTCAGCGCTCTTTCCTCCAAAGCCAGACTTTAGGACGTTGTCAATTCCCACAGGAGCAAGCGCAATATTGCCTTTCTCTTCTGCCGAAACATTATCCGTTTCATCTCCTCGCATTTTCTTCTCAACCCAATTCACCCAGTCGGTCTCGCTAGGAGCGACGAAACTCCAGGCTTCACCACCCTTTCCTGCACGAGCAGTACGACCAACACGATGCACATATTCGGTTGCGCCACCCTCGGTTGGCAGGTCATATTGTACGACAGCCCTGACAAGAGGAAGATCAAGACCACGAGATGCGACGGAAGTGCATAGAAGGATGGAGCAAGGCGCGTCAGTTGGCTTTGACTTTGTCGAACCAGAAAATCCACGAAGTGATGCAAGACGCTCAGATGTTGGAAGAGAGCCATGAAGACGATAGATTGCCGCATCAGGAAGGAGAGCATTCCGAACCTCCACTTTGGTACCGCGGGTGGCGGACTCTGTCACAGTTTCGCTATCCTCATCACTATCATCTTCAGCCTCATTTTCCTCCGCGTCCGATTCCTTGTCCCCACCCATGGAAGCACCGCCCAACAAGTTCCAATGAAAATCGACAGAGTCGGTGCAGCTCAAAAACACGATAATTTTGGAGCCACGGCGTCCAGAGGTTTGAGCAATAAGAGTTCGCAACAATGCGACGAGCGCTACTAACCTGAGTTTCAAGGGCACAACCACATATTTTTGTGCAAGTTGAGAAGGAGGAGTGAATTTCTCGGGACCTGTGGCACCAGAAATAGTCTTTTCTTCTGAAGACTTTGCGGATGGGTTCGCGGCTAAAGTTTGTTCAATCTCAGTTGCCTTGACCATCAAAGGGTTGATTAATGTTGTGCCTGCAAGCTTCTGGACATTTTCTTCAATCGTCGCAGAGCAGAGGATGGTTCTTCGGCGTCGTTCCCAGTCCCATCCACCGACTTCCATACTCTTTCCCTCCCGAACTGCCGCTATGGCAAGTTTCCGCCGGCCTTCCAAAGCCGACAAAATTCCCTTTATAGACTCCTCAAAGCCCAAATCCATCAGTCTATCGGCTTCGTCAAGAACAAGCCAACGACATTTCCCAACGTTGAAGGATGAGGTGTTCTGTAAATGATCCAAAAGTCGTCCTGGTGTTGACACGAGGATGGGAAGGCCTTTTCTTAGGCGAGCCTTTTCATGCGTCCGAGTAGCTCCACCAGTAAGGAGTCCGGAGACGAGCCACCGAGTGAGTCGTTTTGAAGACGCCTCTGAATCATCTGCTGATTCACCTTCAGGCCTTAGTCGGAGCTGAAGAAGGTTTTCAAGGACGTCCGAAATTTGTTTTGCAAGTTCACGTGTAGGGGCAATGATTATGGCCAGCGTGCCTATGGAACGATCGATGTATGATAGAGAGCTGAGTGGGAGGAGATCCTGAATGATAGGAAGGAGGAAGGACAGAGTTTTGCCTGAACCAGTTTGTGATTGAATAAAAACATCGCGAGCATCACTAGGTTCTGAAGCAGTTGTTAGAAGAGCTGGTAGAGCAGACCGTTGTATTGATGTGGGTTTTGTTATATTCATCTTATTCGTAAGATGAGCAACAAGTAAAGGATCGAGGCCAAGACCAGTAAAACTGGACGAATCGATTGGCGCATTACTAGGAAGTGCGGCAGGCTTAGGCTGGGAAATTGGAGTGGGAGTGTCGATTTTTGGGTTATAAGAGAATAGGGAAGAAATTATTTGAGTCGGGCGTCGGTTTGGTGCTGAGATCGGAGTAGAAACTTCCTTTTTTGCGGCTGAAGGCTCTTTCTCTGTACGAGGTCTTTTTGAAGGGCGCTGTGCATCTTGTGTATGCGTGCTCTGCGATGAGGATTTTTCGTCAGTCCGCGATTTGCGTTTAGCACCTCTTTTTGCTTTTAATCTATTTGCAAGTTAACAATAGTGTGAAAAAAAGAGAGAAAAAATATGAACCTATCTGTCCATCTACCACCTTTCTTTCCAGCATTTGGCTTAGAAGATATGTGGTCGTCGGTCGCAAGATTGAGCACAAGACCGTCGTCCATGGACTAAAGCAGAAGAAAGGAAATTCGGGCTGAGTCAGCATTCCCAGTCACCGCCAGCAATTTCAAAGGCGCTGGCGTTGAGCTCGTCGTAACCCCCATCCTGCTTGCTTTCTTGTCCTACGTGAGGTATCAAACGATTCTTTAGCCCTTCAATGAGCCCGCCCACACCTTCTCCAGCTGGAGATGCAACACCACCCCCTATCTCACCGGGAGGAACTTATAACATACAGGCAAGTCTATCTGGTCACTTGATCTCCTTTTTAAATTTTGACCTCAATAATACTTTATACTAGACGGTATCAGTAGGTTGTAAAGTTTACATCCGAAGACCAGGTCCAGATGGCGAAGAAGAACGACTAGCAGAAATTCTCTCCATTCGAGATAAACCCGTTAATGCGTATGGACGTAAAAGCGCCGCATCGACTACTCCCTCTACACCAGAAGACCAGTGGGAGTTCTTTGTGCACTGGGACTCTTTCAACAAGCGTCTAGACGAATGGGTGTTAGGGTCTCGCCTTGTTCTCTCGCGTGATCTACAGTGGCCTCGTCCGAAGACGGCGTCGGAATCAAAGAAAAGCACTGGTCTTGCGCAGAAGGCTCCAGGAAAGGTGCCACGCTCCCTGTTGAAAAAAGCTACTACCAATGCTGCCCTTGCTGCCGCTTCCCCTACGCCTGCGCCTTCAACACCAATGATAGGAGATTATGCTCCTTCACCTTCCCCAGCTTCTACTCCATTAGCTACATCTTTGAAGCGAAAACTGCGTCCAGATGATGAAGAGGAGGAGGAGGAAGAAGAAGAAGAAGAGGACGCCGACGGTGAAATGGACGCTGAAGGCGAGATGGACGTTGATGGTGAAGGAGAGATTGACAATCTCGAGTTCTCCCTTCAGGAGTCGGCCGCAGAGCCGCCAGAGTTGTCAACCTTCAGCAAGGAACAGGAGATAGAAAAACTCCGTACATCAGGCTCCATGACGCAGTCAATATCAGAGATTACCCGCGTCAAAAATCTGAACCGTCTTCAGATCGGAAAACACGAGGTTGAAGCCTGGTATTTCAGTCCGTACCCCAAAGAATACGCCCACCTCCCCGTCCTGTACATCTGCGAATTTTGTCTATCATTTTTCCCCTCTCCCATGATGCTTTCTCGCCACAGACTGCGGTGTACGTTGCTACATCCTCCTGGGAATGAAATATATCGTCACGAAGATATCTCATTCTACGAAATCGACGGAAAACGTCAACTTACTTGGTGCCGAAATTTAAGCTTATTGTCCAAATGTTTCCTTGATCAGTAGGTGTTCTTTGTCCCCTAGCCCTATATCAGGAGTTTATTTTCTACTAGCAAAACCCTTTACTATGACGTCACGCCTTTCTTGTACTATATCATGGTGAGCCTCAGCGGTGACTGCGCATTCTCCTACTGACGTCGTGAAAATGTCAGACACAACGCGATTCCACAGGTTGCCACATCATAGGCTATTTTTCCAAGGAAAAGGAGTCTGCAGAGAATTATAACGTCGCCTGTATCCTGACGCTTCCCCAACACCAGCGACACGGATATGGCAAGACCTTGATCGAGTTTTCCTACGAACTTAGCAAAAAGGAACAGAAGTTAGGCAGTCCTGAGAAGCCGTTGAGTGACTTGGGCCTGCTAAGCTATCGTGCGTACTGGGCGGAAACCATCATCGACCTACTGCTGGAATGCCCTGATGGAGAGATCAGTGTTGACGAAATTGCTCAGAAAACGGCCATCACCCATGCGGATGTTATGAATACGTTTGTCTTGTCTTCTTATTCGAAGAAAGAGCGTTGCTAACTTTGTTTGACAAGTTGCACAACATTACAGCTATTCAAACATTTCAAAGGACAAAACATCTTGTGTTTGAATAATGCTGTATTGGAGAAACATCAAAAGAATAAAGCCAAAAAAAGGCGGCGGATTCATTCTGAATTTTTGAAGTGGAAGCCTCCTGTCTTTACTCGAGATCAACTGCGTTTTGGTTGGTAGACAGCGGTATCTATGACTGGGACAATTATGATGTACAATTATTCTGTAGTAAAATGTATTCTAGACGCGATAAATTAGTTCGCCACAAAACCTAGTTGACTGTTGGATTGCCAATCTTTGCCTCTCTAAGAAAGCCTTAACAAAATCAAGAACGACGGTGAATAGCAAGATCAAAGTCAACATGCATGAAAACTCGGATAAAAACATAGCGCAGTTACACATTTGCAGCATCCACATCCTCCCGCCCAACTCGCTGTCGCATTCCGCCCTCATCTTTCCCCGATATCTTCACTCCTTCACCGGCTTTTCGAGTCAAGACTGGAGAAGGCGGACGTGACGCCGCTGGAGAGAATACACCCACGCCTGACAGTTTCAGATTGTCACCTTCATCAGAGGCATAGAACGCGAGTGGTTGCGAAGCCCCAAGATAGTGCAGAGGGCTGCCGCGTTTTTGCCTCGAAGGATCAGATGCGTTGGTCGACTCGTGCTCGAAATCGGTGTATGGCGAAGGCGTAGGTGATTCAGATGAAGAACTAGCACGTATGGAAGGCGCGTCTATCGTCCCATGTACGGTAGAGGAATCGCTGGTGGATGCTTTAACATCGTCGATGACACCAAGAGTACGGGCTATGCCGTATGAAGAAATGTCCTAAACCTCTTGTTAGTGGGGGCCCCGACCAGTCATGGCATAGTAGCAACGTACCAGGAGACCAAGGATGATGATGGGAAGACTAATAAGGATTGCTAGGACTCGGCAAATGTATGCGATTCGAGCCACCCAAGAATTGGGCTGGTAATGCCAGAGGTACTGGATATAATAGTTCCATAGTACAGCAAGATAAGAAGACAGAGGGACCTGTGTAAACTGATGTGATATATCAGCGAGGTAGCTTGAGACGTTCATGGTCGAGAGAGTCGAAGGCGCGTTATAACGTTATGAACGTTTAGATATCACATTGCAGTTAATAATGTCCCACGGCTATCATTGTCTAGTGCTCAATCAAGAGCAGATATGATTCATATAACGTCCTAAACCTAAAAAATACACATAGTAGTAGAGATGCTGGTAAGGATGGCTGTGGTGC